>APFE030523079.1:11520-42918 GCA_000404065.3 Pinus taeda | reverse complement strand
ATTGTTGTGGTGTAACCCTTGTAGGTTGTGGAAGGCTAGGAGAAACAACACTTCCATCTTTATAGTTGTGAGGGTATGCTTCCTAGTTTCCATAATTTTTTTTCCACTATGTCACAAAGCCCTTTTACTCTTTCCAATTGCTGTGGTGTTTCTCTAAAGAAGGTGTTGCTCTTTGTATCCTCATAATGTTCTATCATTTCGTTCGTGAAAATTGACCACGTAACAAGTTGTTTACGAGAACAAAGCCTTTCATACCATAAAAATTGATCCGGTTCTAAATATGAAGATGCAATACATACCTTTTGTAATAGTGGTACACCATGTAGATCAAAATATTTCTCCATCTGAAGTATCCAATTTACGGGATCCTTGCCATCAAACTTCCTCATCTTTCTTCTTCTTGATTTTAGAAGCTCGATCTTGAAATGACTGTAACTCTATATTTTCGAATCTTTAAGTTCTGAAATTGTGACTTGTTGTAGCCCTCTGCATCCTCTTTCCAATGTCACCAGTCTGATGCAAATTGGATTCTCCAAGAAAGAGTTATGCACAATCTCCCAAGATGACCTGATTATAGACCTTTCCAAAAGAATGAACTTGTATGAAGTGCCATGTGTCACTGTTTCGACCTTTGGCACTAAAAATATATACAAAAGAAACTATCGTCCATCCTCTTTCTGTACCTTCTTACAAAATTTGAATCTGATGCTCAGAGAGAAAGTTATGACGATTTTTCCCATGTCACCTATTTGGAATGTAATTCAGGAGTCTACAAAAAGACCAACTTACTTAGATCATATCTCCATAAATATAGCGCGAAATGCTTTGAAATTCAGGACTGAGATTCAACGTGATGTCTTCTCAAATGGGTTTTGTTTTTAGCTTCTGAAATGTTGCAGAAAAAACGTTTTAATGAAAATTCCACGATGACCTGTTTAGAGCAGCGAAACCCTAGAATCCAAAGCTCTGATACCAAATGTTATGAAACCAACTCAAGAAAAAGATAGAAAAGATAGATCAACGCCTTATAATTCAGCCTCTTCGAGGGGGTAACCTCCTTTACATTACATAAATGAACAATTCTTGGATCATACAAATGAAAAGACCTTGTTTCTATATATAGGAGTCTAAGGGGTCATAACATAATCAGAGCCGACATAACAATAATAATGTAAGGGAACAATAATAACAATATTGGGCACTACATGGGTATATCAATATAATAAGTGGGTTGTACTAATAACAATAAGGGGTTACACTAGTAGTATAGGGGCATAACAACGTAACTCCAAAAATCAAGCAATTTGATCCCTAACTCATATTTTCACTCCTTCCTTAGTTTTACCTGATGGGTCAAATCTTAAGCTACATGGCATGCCCACTTCCATTGTTTCAAATCAAGAGTCCACATTCGCCAACAAATTTTTGCAATAGCTATTTAAATTTCAAGGTACATAGTTGAATATGAGAATTGTATATTATCCTTAAATTGATGTTCAAAATTAATTTTCAAGTAATTTCTTGGAAACCCATTTGTGATGTTTTCCTTTTAAAGAGCCGCATTAATGAGAACAATGGATTTCCCTTGTCGAATGGTGGTTTCAATGCCACTTATCATGGAGCTACCATAATGACACCATATGAGGTGGTTTATGGCCCAAAACACCTTGTCTATGACATCCTATGTACTAGTGAGATCCAAGGTTCACACATTAGATAAAACACTTCACATCAGAGAAGTTATTGTCGATATTTCCAAGGGAAACTTGGTTATGGTACAAAATCAAATGAAACAACAGGTTGATCAACATATATTTGAATGTTCTTTCATTGAAGGGTATCAAGTGTTCATTTTCCTTATAAATAGAAATCACTCAAAGACAAGGTTTCCCATAAGCTAGCTCCTAAGTTCTATGGGCCCTATCAAATCATACAATGCATTGGTTAGGTTGAATACAAGATGGCTCTTCTAGCCAACTCGAAGATTCATCCAATATTTCATGTGTCTTATTTGAAGAAGGTTGCGGGATCAAATTTCAAAGTGCAAACCAACCTACTAGAACTTGATGAGAAAGGTTCCATTTGGCTCTATGTCAAAGCAATATTAGATACTAGAAAGTGTCGATTGTGTCAATACATATCAAGGAAGTATTTGATCTAGTGGAAATATATGAAAATAGAAGATACCACATGAGAACCAATAATGATTCTCCAAGAATTTCCTCACCTTCAAATTTGAGGATAATGTTGCTTTCATAGGGGGAGGGCATGTTAGGGTCCTAACCTAACCTCCTTACTTAGATACTTTGTTAATGTATGAGACCCATTAAATAATTAGTTAATTATCATACATTGAAAAAAGAGTTATTTTTATTAATGAAACCTAAATTTTTTGGCCGAACCTCATTGCAAGGGGCCCATAGGTAGTTAAGTTTTTTTTATGGATAACTATATATAGAATCGAAAGTTGTGTAATATTTTGTCAAGAATTGTTATTATATTTGGAGGATTGTTTTTGGAGATTACCCCTTGAAAATCCAAGTGAACATACCTCTCTATTTTTCTCTTATCAAAAAGTTTTTTTAGAGTCTCTCTTTTTTCTTATGTTCTTGGATTTTTCATTATATTTTAAATAAACTACACTACATTAAAACCATAAATTATATACAAGATCTAAAATATAACCTTAACATAATGTTTCACATACTTTGCTAACTATAACCACTGATAAATGTGATATGAAATATGTTAATGTCAAGTGTAAACAATGAGATTTCAAATTATAAATTAAAATACAACCTTTAGTCATCATGTGGAATATTTTAATATTTATAATTATAAGCAATGAGATTTCAAATTATAAATCTAAGATATTTTTTTAAGTATGAGTTGATGGTGCTGGACTTGCCAACATTTAGGGGATCTCCCCAATAAGAAGTCCCAACTATACATCAGACCGTCTGGAGTAGGAGTCCCAATAGTGGGTGGCAATGTAGTGCCTTGACTGCGGTAGGGCGCAAAGATAAGTATGATGACTTTGGGTGGAAGAAAGTGTGTGACTTTGCAGCAAGTCAAGTGAGATGCATGGCAGTTCTAACACACAGAGGGGAAAGGAAGAGTGACCCATAGAAGCCTGTAATAGTACACATCTTGAAAAGAACACATGAGCAGAAAGACATCACATGCTAAGATGTAGAATAACCCACAAGTTAAAGTGATGGATTAATCCAACAACACACATTCAACAAGATTCATACAATTTCATACGAAGTAGATCATAAGAAAATGCGTAAGTTAAACAACATACATTGCTAAAGCAACTAGAATAGTCCAACTACAATAACAACATATGCATGAAATTGTGCTAGCTCTATTATTATTTTTATAAGTGAAAGTTTGATCCATACATACACCATTCACAACCACTAGCCCCAATAGTGGAAAATTACATTCAAGAAAACCTGCTCCTCCAAAGGAGTATACTCGCTCTATGTTTTGGAGAAGCTAAGGCTCATCACAATACCCCCAAACCTTCTCTAAGGTTAAGCCTAGCCAAAATATTGGCTCCCAAAATCTTTTTCTATCAATTATGAGGTTCTATTTATAAGAAGGGTGAGGTGACCCTTGACATTCCCCTTTGTGACTCCTTGACTACCCTCATGACTCTTCCACTTATTTACAAATAACTCATTACATTACATAGTGACTGTTCATATTCCACTAACGACACTTGGAATTTCACTTACAATATATCTACAAATAATACACATTTTCCACATGTACCCATGTGAGACAAAATAGGCTAGAGACATGATAACAAGACAAAACACTGTGACTCAGAAGTTTGGGGAAAGACCAACTCAACAACCTCTACTTGATGCTTCTCGGTCATGTACTGATGCCAAGCTTGGTATTTTGCTATGATGTCCCCAAACTGCTTGATGGTGTCTTTCTGATAACAGACTCTTGTCTCCATAGATTTTGGGTATATGGTCTTGGAACCTTTGTCCGACTCATCCTGAAGCATGTGCAACATGGTCTTGACCATGACATTACCACCAATGTACTTATGCATCTTTTGTGTGCTTAGCTCCAGGTTATCATTGGTGGCTTCTTTCCTTAGTTGCTCCATGTACCTGTCGAGCTCTAGTCGGACTTGGTTCTCGTGCTTAGCTTCAGTGAGGGAACTGATTGACGAGATCTTGTGCGTTCTTACCTTGACATCCAAACTCTTATACATCCATGCATATGAAGCCTGTATGTTGTTGACGAACAGGGAGAGCTTCTCATTGTTCTGGATCAGCATCTAGATGTTTTCTTTGTCGAGCTCTGTTTGTAGTTTGATCATATCTGAAAAGTGAAGCAGGGCTCCCTTGTACCACATTGTTCGTTATTGCACATGGGAAATGACAACATGTATGTCCTTGAGAATTTGGACAACCCTTTTTCTCTACTGCTGAAAGCCATGCAGATGGACAAACACCTTATGCATGGTCAAAAATATGTCATAGAGCTTCCACATAGTCTCAAGAGTTGACACTTCAGCAAGTATCTCTTTCCTCATCTCTGCCATTGCGGAACCTGCAAATTGTTCTACCTTTTTCCTGACTGCTTGCAAGTTCTTTTCCATCTGTTCATTCTCGACTAACAGGAACTTGACATTTGAGGTCATGGCTCTTGCATAAGCCTAAGTGGCATCGACCATGGAAACTAAATGCTTTCTGACATCTGACACTATCACCCTTTCCTTCATGAATGCAGGTGATGCATGGTCATCCGAGAAATTTTTCCTTCACGCCTGTACAATCTTCTTCTTAAACTCGTCAAATGATAGATTGAACACATCCATCACTAGATCATCATCAAGGATAACAACCTCTCCTTGCTCACTAAGGACTGGTTTTGAGGCTATAGGTCGTGGAGACTAAGAGATGATGTCGGGTGCTCTTGGCATGAGGTTTGTGTCTTGGTCCTGTGGCTCCTTCCCCAAGTCCATGTCTGTCACTTCAATTATTTGCTCAATCTGTTGAGCAAGCTATCGATCTTGCATCTACTTACCCTCTTCCATAGCTGTCGGTTGCTCTGACTCCTCAACCTGTATGGGAATTATTTGCTTTGTCATTGCACCTTTCCTTTCTTCTTCTTCTCATTTATGCTTCTCTCCCCTTTGTCTCCTTGTTAGCTTCTACTCTTCCTTCAACCTCTTCTCTATTTCTTGCAACTTCCTTTTTGTTTCCTCCAGCCTTTGCTTTTCTTTCTTTCTTCGCTCTTCCCTCTTTATGCATTGTTTCCTCTTTGCCTTCGATGCCAAAACTTCTTTCTCAATGATAATATATTCTTTGAACTTGTAGCTTTGCTTAGCCTCCAAGTTCTCTGTTGGACACAGATTGTCATTGATGTCAATATGACAATATTCAAGGAAGGAAACCAAGCAAGCAGAACAGAGCCAAAGAAGAGGAGCACAGGGACGCAAGAGGAGAAAACGGAGGAGCCATATATATATATATAACAAAAGAAGAGGAGCTATTAGAGGTAGAAAGACATGTATATAGGCTGCATACACCATCGGCGGCAAAAAAAACCATACATATGTGCATTCCACACTATCGGCGGAGAAGTTTATATATAAATCGGCAGAGAAGTGTATATATATGTATGTATATGGGCGACATCGCTAATCGGCGGTTCAGCTATGTGCCACCACTGAAACCTCCGATTGCGATCATGTACGCGGACCCGATTCGGCAGTGAGTTATGGTTGAATGTAATATCGCATATGCTATGTCGCTAGTCTCAAAGGGCTATCACCCCCGAAACCTTCGATTGCGATATACAGTTGCGGACCCAATGGTCCTATTATATCGCCCCCTTATGATTTATCGCGTCTGTCATATCGAGAGCTATGTATCACAGTGTTTAAGCCTTGTCATGTTGAAACTGCGATAGCGATATGGATGCGGACCCGACTACACGATTGCAACATGGTTTAATATAATATTGCATCTGTCACAATTGCATGTTATGAAGCCTTACCACACCCAAGCGCCGATTGCGATGAATTTTGCTGATCCGATGCGACATTATAACATGGCTTAATATTACATCGCATCCGGTTCATCGGAGCAGTGGACGATCGGCCCATTGGCCATTGGCGATGTCATGGGGTTGATGTATAAAGGACCCCTGGAAGCCGCGATTGCCGATTGTGATTTAAGCATGGACTCGATACAGTTTCAATGCAGGTTTAATATTGCTTAAAGTCCACCCCTTAGTCTTTTTGACTGGTTTTTCTCATATTTCCTGTGTAATTAAATATTTGGCTTGCGTTAGGTGGTTTTAAGCCGAAAGGCTTACGATGGCTATTTCCGATGGTTTTTTAGAAGGCTGAACGTCAGGTAAACGAGTTGATTCGTGGCATACTAATTGCGATTGGACGTGGCTGTCTGTTAAAAAAAGCTGTCTCTAGACAGAGGAAGCTACAACGACAAACAAGCCAACAGTGAGGAAGCTGAAGCAGGTGAGGAGGAAGCCAAAGAGCCAGCGAGAAGGAGGAAACAAATTGACAAAGGCATGGAATGCATAAAAATAGTAAAAACAGAGAACTTGAGGTGCTGTTGTTGTGATGAAAAAATCTGAGTGTGAGATAGTGAAAGCAGCAGAGGAAAAAAGAGGTAGCAGAAGCAGCGGAGGCTGTAGAGGCAGCAGTAGCAGCAGAGGCAGGAGAGTAGGAGTGAGAGAACCTCAACTGAATAGAGTGCAACAACATACCAGTGTATATCAAAGTTGGGTTGGAGCCCAAGAGGTTGGAGCCTCAGAACTGAACAGGACTAAAGTCATCAGGGGTAGGTGCTCCTGAGTACAAAACCACTGCTAAACAAAGTTGGTGCTCTGGAGGTTGGAGCCTCACTGAAGTCCAAGTTGGAGCTTGGAAACTATTCACAGTCAGATATATATGTATATTGTATTTGTTTCATTGCACTGTCTTGAGTTTTAATAAAAGCATTAATTCCAGCTGTTGATTTTTGTGTTCTGTGTATACATATACATATCTGTATAAGGTTTTTGGCAATCACTAGAACAATTAAAAAAAATAGTAAGAAATACTGATTTACCCCCCCTCTTAGTATTTCCAACAATTGGTATCAGAGCAGGCTTCTTCATACTAGCCTAACAACTTGAAGAAGGATCCGCAACCATGATGACAAATCACGAAGCATCAGGAAGACCTCCTTTTTTCGATGGCACTAACTTTGGTTTCTGGAAGAAAAGAATGACCTACTACTTAATGTCCCTTGGACCTGAAGTCTAGCATTTTGTTCAAAATGAATACAAAATGACTACCCCTCTTCCAACAGCCCAAGACGAGAGGAAAGCCTACATCGTAAATGCAAAGGCCATGAACTCCATCACTAGTGGAATCACTGATTCTGAGTTTACAAAAATCATGCACTGTACATCTGCCAAAGAAATGTGGGAGAAGCTAGTTATCTTGTACGATGGAGACTCAAAAGTAAAAAAGGCAAAGCTTCAAACTCACAGAAGACAATTTGAAAGTTTTAGGATGGAAGATGAATAAGATATTGCAGCATACCTCCTCTGAGTAGTTGAAGTGGTAAATTCCCTGAAAGGATTCAGGACGAAAAAGTTGAAGAAAGTACCATTGTCCAAAACGTATTAAGGTCTCTTCCAGACAGATTTGACCACAAGATAAGCGCTATAGAAGAAGCAAAGGATCTAGATACTCTCAAAATGGATGAACTTCATGGAATTCTCACTACCTATGAAATGAGGAAAGGTGGCCCAAGCTCCAAAGATGCAGCATTCAAGGCCTCAAATTCAAAGAAGGGAAATGAAAGGAATGACTATAGTGACGAGTCAGATGTGGAATCTAAATTGGCTCAATTTGTACGAAAGTTGAAGAGAGGATCTAAGCTTAAAGGCAAGTATCCCCTTACCTGTTTTAAATGTGGTAAAATAGGTCATTATGCAACAAAATGTCCTCATAAACATGACAGTGATGATGAAGGAAATTCTAAAAGAATGGCACACAAAAAGAAAGGGTTCAATAAGAAAGAATTCTTCTCCAAGCAAGATGAGTCTGATGAGGATGAGTTTATGGTTATCAAAAAGAAATCAGATGAGGAAAGTGATCATGATGAAAGCCAAGAAGCATTATTCATGGCACTCGCAGATGATGATGACTCAAGGCTGGAAGGAAATGTAGATGAATTGTTAATAAGCGCCATTGAAGAAAAAGAGAAACTACGGAACAAGATTATTTCTCTCGAAGTGGAGAACGAGGAAATAAGAAGGAGAGAAGATCTCTTGGAAGCAAAGCTTAAAGAAAAAGAAGAGACCTGTGAAGAACGTGAGGCCGAAATAGTGTCTCTAAGAAAGGAGTTGGAGCAAATTAAAAAAGGTTGTAAAAGCTCTCAAATACTTGATCGGTTCATCGAGTTTGGAGTAGTTGTAACATTACCTCCAAGTGTCCTCCTTTGCCTGATGAAATTTCCCGTGTATCCATGGATAATACACCTTTACACAGTGGTTCTTGAAAATACCCTGGGGATAATGCATATTGTAGTATTTGGTGTTGAACTCAAACTTCACTATCTCCTTATCTTTGACATCCACATCCTTCAAGCTCTTAATCTCATAAAATCCAATCTGCAAAGGAAGAGTGAGCCATGATGCCTTTTTCCTCCTATGTAATCCTGCTGATAACCCTGTGCAGATGTGATATGAGACCTATTGCATGACCAAATTCTCTGTGGCATACCTTGGTATAACATGTAGAGGCTTCTCTCCGCCAAACATCTTGATGAAGGTGCCACTGGGTGACGCATACCAATTTGCAATGTCAAGTATTGCCTCCATCGCTCCTTGGGGCATGCAAGGTGGATTTTGCTCAAAGATCAACTTATACACTAAGATGATGAAGTTGTCAGTGAGCCTCGCCATAACTCCTCAGTAACTGTAGTTAGAAAGCAACTTGCAATAAATATTGACAACAATTTATTTTGGTGTCCATGTCCAACTCATGCCAGGAAACTGATGTTGGGCACAAATTGCATCAAGTAAATACATGGGCATGTAGAATCTCGCTTGCTCATCCTTGGGTGGATTTCGGGTGTTAGTCACATGGAATTTCAACTGAAGAGCCAACAGATCTAACCAGTTGAATTGCCTTTCATCATTCGCCGACTGGTCCAACACAACCACCCAATTTTCCGGAAAGGTCTTCGTGGTCTCTTAACCATATAATAGGCATGCAAATATGATCAAGAATTGGTAGGACTCCTTGACAAACTTTGTCTTGTAAACATGATTGGGTTTCAATCTGAACTTCGACAGCTCTTTCGCCCAGATCTTTATAATTCCAGTTGGAACTTCTCATTGTGTAGTCCCAACAGTTAGTGTGGAGGTCTTGCTGATTGGAACTGCGCAATGCGTAGTTCAATCTGGGCACAGGGCATGAGAGACTTTGCATTGCGCAGTCTCAGTGGCCAAGGCTTGGGGCTGACTCCTGGGACTGTGCAGTTGGAGCTAGGTTCAATTCTAAAATCCAAGGCTGAGGCCTTCAGCTCTAGAAATGCGTAGTCCATGCTTGGGGAAATGAGATATAGGCCAAGGGAGCCTAGATCTGCCCAAGGGAAGTGATAAATCAAACAGATATGAAGGATTGAATAATTTTGGGTGCAATTCTAGGTGAATGATGATGCATGTGAGTGAAATGATTGCAGGAATAAATCAAACTAAAGGAAAACAAAGCATGTGGCGAGGGTCGCCTCAACAATGACCGTTAGTGCAAAAACTGAGTAATGCATGTACCACTTGGGAAAGGCAATGAAAAAATTTAAACAACACTTCTAAAAGCTAAACCAAGTTAAAACGTGAATGGTTGTTCAATAAACCAAGTGAAACAACACTCTCACAAGCTAAAAAAACAAAAGCAACAAAAAAAGCAGCAAAAGACTAGAAAAGTAAGACTTACCTAGAAAAGCAACGACAATCGCAACGAAGGTTCCTTTATCTCCTCGGAAATGCTAGATCTCCAAGATCGAATGTGGAAATGAGCTATGGCAATGTCAATTAAATAGATCTGGTCGATTTAGGGTTTATGACGCGAAGGCCAAAATTCAAGGAAAAAATGACACTTGGCGATAATTTCCAAAATAACTCAAGTGTCTCCTCCTGACAGCTGAAAATAGATCCCTATTTTTTGGGATGATTTTTTTCCTTCTGCTTTTTACTTTTCCAGGAAAAGCTTCCATGCATTTCCCAGAGAGATTGTGCAGTTTCGAGAAGGACTAGGCAAGTCACTAGGTCATTCACTTAGCAACTTCTGAGAAAGAGGCTTCTGCGCAATTTCTGGGCTGAGTGGCTATGGATTGTCTCTCATGCTCTGCGCAGTTTCCCAGCTGAAGGCAAGCTGTCAGTTGGATCTGCACAATTTTGGAGCTAAAGGCTCATAATTAGCTTGGACTGTGCAATTCCTGAGAGCAAGGCTAGTTCCCCTCAAGGATTACGTAGTTCACTAAGGCAAGCCTGGAACGAGTTTGAAACCAAGTCAAGAGATTGGATTGTGGGTTAGACAATAAAGAAATTAAGAAAACACAAGCCAAAATGCAAAATATGAAGCTCAATCAAAATGCAAGTACCTGGGTCAGTGAGAGATAAGCTGATGTGATTTAAGAGGAAGCTCAAAAACAAAGAACATGAACAAATTTGGAGGGTGGTTGTAAATAACTAAAGAACTTATTTCACACAAGCAACTAAAGAACTTATCAAGAGGAAAATCTTCTTACTCCATGTAGTTTGGTGACAAGAAGAGCTATCATGTAAAGAGGAATTGGATCAACCTCGCTGGAGCTAGAGAATGGAGGAAATATTCATGTCAACAACATCCTATTTGTTCAAGGTTTGCAAAAGAATCTACTTTCTATTTCATGTCTAGAAGATTAGGGAGATAGAGTCGCATGTATAGATGGAACGGTTGTAGTATAGGACAAAATCTCTAACATAAAAAATGCAAAGATCAATGGGATTCATCAAGGAAGACTCTACAGATTTTTGACTTCTCTCTCTCTCTAGCTTTGGTTCACATTTAACCAAGTCCATGTGAACTTTGGTCACCTTCTCTACAAAATATTACCAACCCTAAATTCAATGGTGAATGGCATCCATGAACTCAAGGATGACCATGAAGGAGTATGTAAGTGAGGTGCATTATAAAAATGTTAAGGGACCATTTGGAAGCAGTGCTTCAAGGTCAAAAGAAATTATGGATCTCATTCATTCTGATGTTTATGGTCCTATGTCTACAAAGTCTCTTGGAGGTCATCTATATTATATAACATTCATGGATGACCACTCAAGGAAAACTTGGATTTTTTTGTTGAAGTCCAAGGATGAAGTATTCAACAAATTTCAAGAATTCAAAGATGAAGTAGAGAAGCTTACAAAAAGGAGGATAAAGATATTAAGATCCGACAATGGAGGAGAATAAACTTCGAAGGAATTCATAGCTTTATGTAAGGAGGTTGGGATTGAGAGGAAGTTGATAGTCCCATACAATCCCAAACAAAAATGGACTTCTTGAATGAAAGAATCGATCTATTGAAGAAAGTGTAAGAGCCATGTTACATGATCAAGATTTACGAAAATTTATGTGGGGTGAAGCAACAAAGACTACTGTATATATTCAAAATTGAAGTCCTCATAGATTACTAGACAACATGACTCCCAAAGAAGCATTCACTGGGAAGAATCCAATCGTGGACCATCTCCAAATACTTGGTTGTCCTGTCAACATTCACATTTCAAAGGATAAGAGAAAGAAGTTGGATCCTACAAGCATGAAGAGAATATTTTTTGGCTACAATAATACTTCAAAGGCATATAGGATCTACATAAAGGAAGGATACCGAATAGAAGTAAGTCGAGATGTAATCTTTAACTAAAGTATTGTATTCAAGAAATCAAAGGACCTCCAGATGGACTCTGGTGATGAAGAAATTCCAATATTTGAGGAAAAATGCACCAAGGAGGAAGAGAACTCAAATCATGGAGATGAAGATCCCAATGAACCTATGTAACCTGTGATCCTCCCTGAAAGGAGAAAAAGACCTAATTGGTTGAAATACACTCTTCTAGATGCAGAATGACATAGAGCAGCCAAAGGCACATTCAGGAAAGTAATAAGCCCAAAAGATATTCAAGTTACACTACCTATATGACGAGCTTAATAGAAGAAAAACCATCCACCTTTAAAGAGGTTGTCAAACATCAAGAATTGAAAGATTCCATTAATGAAGAGTACCAATCAATAATGAAAAATGGAGTTTGGGAGATCATACCTAGGACTGAAGACAAATTTGTGGTAACTTCCAAGTTGATCTACAAGATTAAACATGCAACAGATGGAAGTATTGATAAATATAAGGCAATATTTGTGGCTAGGGGCTTCTCTCAACAAGAAGGCATCAATTATCAAGATACATTTGCACCTACAAAAAGGTATACAACTATACGTTCGTTAGTCTCTTTGGCAGTATCGACGAGATGGAACATCCATCAAATGTATTTCAAGACATCATTCCTAAATAGAACTATTGATGAAGAAGTCTACACATAACAACCCTTGCGATTCGTAGTAAAAGATAGAGAGACTTATGTCTGCAAGTTGAAGAAGGCATTGTATGGCCTCAAGCAAGCACCAAGGGCATGGTATGCAAGGATGGATGCATACCTACAAATAATTAGGCATCATAATCACATACCAAATCAAGGTCAAAATCATTGAAGAAAAAATCCTTCCAATATCTTTTGATATTTGTAGCAACAAGCAACATTTGTCAAGATACCCACATTCTCTCCATGATCATCATCTCACTAATACCTCATTTTTTAAAATTAGAATAATACACTTAAGAATGCTGGCATTAGTAACCCCATGCCAACCAAAAGTGAGGATGGCGGAGGAGTGACCTCTAGAGAAGGCACTCCTCTCCATTGCAAGGCTAGTTTTATTAATGTCAAAAATTGCATCATATGTTCAAAACAACAGTAGAGGACAACATTAAAATCATAAGAACAGATGTTACAGATTTCAAAATATGTGTTGGCCAACTTCAGCATCAAAAACATATGCTTCTTTGCTAGGTATTTTCCATATTAGGTTGCCCAACTTCAATATCAGAAACAGGTGCTTGATTGTTAGGTATTAGCCATCTTGTCCTGATTTTTCCTTAAATGAATTAATAAGTAAATTGATTATTCTCCTTGCTCATTGTAGTTAGGCTTCTTTTCATGCCATCATATAACTAGGCTTTCCTTTGGTTATCATAGCTTATGGTTTTCCATCTTGCTTGAATGCTACAAAATTTTACACACATCCATTTCTTTTCTTTTAGGTACTAGATTTAAAGGCAAATTAAAACACTCACGTAGAGGAAGGATCATATAGAGAAGACAAAGTTGATGAAGAAAGTGCAGCGGAAATGAATCTGACTACATACTCCCCAAAGGCAAGGCACTCTTTCTTTAAGAAGCAATGGGAACAAATAATCAAACTTTGGGACTTGTGCAAAGTTTCTATAATCCATAACACTCAATTCTACTTGCTATTCAAAGGAGATCCAACCAATGAAATATACATGGAAGTAGATCTACACAGAAGGACTTGATTGGAGCAACACTTTGCTAAATTGGGCAATGCAAGCCCAACAAATGATCATGTTGTCTCTCTAGCTTCAAGGTACATCTTCAATATTTATCAATGTTCATCAATTACTTCAATGTTACACAAGCTTATTTTTTGAGGACAAGCAATCCATATTAAAGCATCTTATTTTTAAATGGAATTATTTTTTTCATGTATATTACAATGCACATTCTTTGAAGCATGAATGAGAACTCCTAACTAGGTTCTCAAACTCCTGCTTGTAATCTTAAGAGAGGAAGATGATATTCACCAAATGGGAGATCCCTCTTAAGCATAAAGAAGAAAAGCCTAAACTAGTCCAACAACTTTGGCCTAATCCTCACTAAAAACAACACATTCAAGACTAAAACCAATACCCTCCAAGACCAAGACCAACCTCTATGGATGATGTGCTAACCTTGATTCAATCAAACCCAATCAAATCTCTTCCAGTAGCATTTCTTCAACCTCCAGCTATAGAATTTCAGCCTCCATTGAGATCTAAAATTTTTAGCCCCCAACAGTTGGTGTTGCCACACGTGGGAGCCTCAATTTGCCTTCTGAACCTTCCTTTGACATTTTCTTCTCTTTCTCCAACTTTTGGAGCTTGAGGATGACCCCTGGTGACCTTCACTTGACCTTCTTGCCTTCCTTTCTCCAATATCGAACTTATAGATAGAAATCCTAGATATGTTGCAGAAACCCTAGTCCTCCTTAGCACGTGTGAGAGAAAAAACCCAAACAAAAGTCTTCTTCGTCCTCTTTCTTCTTCGTTGCCTTCTTCTTCCTTCTTCTTCGCAATAATAAGTGATGAATCAATGTCTGTCAAGGAGGACGATTTTCCTCTTATATATAGGCTCTTTAATGTGGAAGTGGCTCTTCCTTTTAGACAAACTTGCTAGTTGCCAAGATGACTTGGCCTTGGAGGGTATTTAGACACTTTTAAAGACAAAAATAATTTTCTTTACAAGTTACAATGTGCCCAATGGGGTATTCAACTTATGACAATGACTCTTTTGACTTTTTGAGCTAGGAAAAACCCTAAAAGCACTCAATGGGTGCTTGACCTATAAAATAAAATACCTTGAGCATGAAACCCATGCTCCAATAATAATAATAATAATTTTCTTTCATTTTTTAATTTACAAGAATCAAAAGTACATTTGATATTTATGAAGACCGAACCTAGTTACACATTTTTCAACACTCCCTCTTAACTAGGGTGGTATTCAAAAATGGTACATGGACATTCTCAATCTCAAGAGAACTCATAAGAAGAGTCGGATTGGTGAACCATCTGTTTAACATCATACCAACCAACATTGTCACATAGCAAGGCCTTGACTAATAGCTCTATCTCTCCACAAGATCAAAACACAATGATGGTGAGACCAATCATTTATAGACACCATCATCATTGTCTCTCAAGGTACATACTCCACTCGGGTGTTCACATAATATGACCTCCTCTGGACTATTCTTATCTTGGATAGCTAGTCCTCAAAGAATATTGGTCCACAACTACTCTCATCTTGTATGCCCTACCTCATCCTCAAAGAGTATCGGATGTCAGATGCTTACCCAATCCTCCATTTTGTCTTCCCAACTGAAGACAAGAATGATGTGCCTATTGTGAAAATTTGGTGACCCAAATCCTATTGCAGCAACTGGAAATAATTCTTCTAATTATTAAATTAATTTTAACAATTTATTTACTGTTTTCTACAAAAAATATTGAATCAATCATATTGCAACCCTTCTCCCATAGGAAATATCTGGCTTGGATTTCCCTATAAGAACTCGGCCTCCTAGAGCTTTGCACTACTCTGTGTAGCTTGGTGGACGACTTGCTTCGAACTAGTCTCTGATGAAGTTGTTCTGCCTCTGGATGCTGAGCAAATCTTCTCTCCAACCCTCAGGGACTCCTTCTCAACCACTGGGACTATGAATGGTGTTTCTTCTCTCCAAATTGAATTGTCTGACTGAAGCAACCGTGTTGCCCCTCAGCGCTACCTCTCTGGGATAATTTGGCTCTCTTGTTGCTGCCTCCCCGGATCTAGAAAATATTTCCTCCAGATCACTGTCTCTATCCCACTCACTACTTCAATCTCACTAGCTCTCTCTGGAAACTAATTATTTCTACTCTGGAAATCGATCTACTCATGAAATCGAACTTCTCAAGTTATTTCTCCAAGCCCCATCGACGACTTCTTATAATCACCTATTGAGATTTCAACAACCAAGATTAGATCTTAATCTATGGTTGGGATTAAGTTGAAGTTGATCTGAGTGAGTTTCTAGAATATTCACACCATAACTTAATTAATTATGATTAATTAGTCATATTCCTTAGGTTTAGACTTCGAAAATATTTAAAATACGACTAATAATCTAATTAAGTCATTTCTAGGTGGAATTTCCAGAAACAATTTCTGGGTTTTGGAGATCTAATGTATTGTAGACTCTCCACAGGACTTCATGGCTAGAACACATCCAATGCTACAAAAAATAACACTCCCTCTTAGCAAAGAATGTGTTCTAGAGTTGTTTCCCCCTGCAGCAACACTCTGTCTACATCATCTCCTGTCACACTATTGATATTTGGCTGCTACTGCCCACCAACCATTGCACAACTCTGATATGTGCTGCATATGTGTTACAACTAACCCTGTTGAACTGCTGCCAACACTGCAACTCCCTCTTCATTTGTTGTTGCTGCAACTGCAACATCTGCAAATGAAAAGTATCCTAAACACTGAATCAATTGTGATCAGTATGATGTATCTGTCCCCAGAGTCTCTAATTGCTGCTAGTATTTGCGTTGTCACTTAGGCATACGCATTGTTGTTGACTCTGCACTGCTGCCAACTCTGCACTGCACTCCCCAACATCTTACTACTACTAGACTTTGCATCTGTCATCTGGCATCTGACTACATCTATCGCCGCTGATCCATCCTGGTACAAAATACCATGGGCCCCATAGCAAGGTATTAATTCAAGAGGTGGACCTCCTCAAGAATCTTACCCATTTGTAGCACTCTGAAGCAACAAAACCAAGAAACTACACTTGACTCCTAGGGGTATGTCAGCAAACATGGCAAAGTCTCCTTCTAACATAGAGGAAATCCTATCGATATCTGTTGATGCTACCTGTTGGTCCTGCTTCTCCTCTTTTTTCTTCTTTCTGAGAGGATGTTGGGCGCTGTAGTGACCAAGCTCACCACATCTGAAGCACTTGACCTTCAACAACTCCTTCTTTCGTTGCTCCCCCTGTCCCTAACTAGGACCCTTTGATGTGAGGGCCACATTCTCCTCCTCCTTCACCTGCTTCAACCCACTGTTGTTGTCACTAATGGAGCTCTTCAATAGAGCCCGTCTCAACTCTTCCTACTGCAAATCAACCCACATCATGTCCCAACTTCGCAAGGTTTCTATGCCCAATATACTTTGGAAAAATAATAGCCACTCCTCTTAGACACTATTGAGTGCCAATCATACTAGCTCTGTGGGTCGAGACATTGCCCCAATAAATAACCACTGGTCTCGGATCTCCTGAATCTTGGTGAGGAAGGGGTCTATGCTTTCCCTTTTGTGCATCTTGGTGCATCTCATCTTCTCCTCCAAAAACATTTTTCTGTTGCTCATAAGTGCCCTAGTATAGCGTGGAAAGTGTATCCCACATCTCTTTGATCATTCCCTTGGCTGCTATGTGTGCTACAACATGATCCCAAACACCATTGAGGATCAATCTCTTTGCCCTCGCCATCTCCTTTTGGTATTCTTTCAATTGATCTGCATCTGTGGGGCTAGCTACCACTACATCAATATATGGCTTCAAGCCATATTTATCCAAAATGAAAGACATCCTTTCCTTCCAAATGACATATAGTTAGAAGCACCATCCAACCTGTCATGACCTTGAAGTCCAACAATAACCATCTCAGATGATGTTGAAAACGTCCTCTTCCCTTTTGCTGAGTTGTTTCTTGGCTATTCACACTCCCTTGTGGAGTGAGAAAAATTGCTCACAACAACTATTGTTCTACAAGGGAATTCAAACTTCTTGAGACTAGAAGTTCCCTGAAGAAAATTTTCCCTCTTAGTGTGTTCTCTTCTTCCTCCTGACACTAGTTCTTCTCTAGCAAACTACTGCAACACTATTGCTTCCAGCTAGAGATCTTCTCTGCGAAAAAATATCATCCGCTCCCTCTGCCTCTACAAACCCTCGATCTGGAGAGATCAATTTTTTTTGTCCCTCTCAAAAAAATCGATTCCCCTCAAGAAATTAAACCTCTTGACCAAGGTGATTGTGTTGCCTCTAGGGTTTCAATTTGCTACTCCTCAATGAACAAAAAAAATCCCTCTTCCTTCGCTACTGAGCTCTCTGGCTGATCATTTATGCTTTAATACCATGTGAAAATTTGGTGACCCAAATCCTATTGCAGCAACTGTAAATAATTATCCTAATTGTTAAATTAATTTTAACAATTTATTTACTGTTTGCTATAGCAAACATTGAATCAATCACACTGCAACCCTTCTCCCACAGGCAATTTCTGGTTCAACTTTCCCTATCAAAACTCAGCCTCCTGGAGCTCTGCGTTAGCCTCTGCGTTGCTCTGTGTAGTTGGATGGACGACTTGCTTCAGAATGGGTCTCTGCTGAAGTTGTTCTACCTCTAGATGCTGAGAAAATCGTCTCTTCGACCCTTTGGGACTCCTTCCTTAACTCTGGAACTAAGAACAATTTTTATTCTCTCCAAATCGACCTACCTGACTTAAGAAATTGCACTGTCTGTCTGAGATAATTCAGATCTCTTATTGTTGCCTCCCTAGATCTGGACAATATTACCTCTGGATCACTATCTTTGCCCCTCACTCACTATTTCGCTCTCACTTGATCTCTCTTCAGCCACTGACTGTTGCTACTTTGGAAATCAATATGCTCATGAAATCGAACATCTCAAGTTATTTCTCCAAGCCCCATCAACTTCTTCTTGTAATCCTTTGTTGAGATTTCAACGAGCAAGATTAGATCTTAATCTATGCTAGGACTAACTTGAAATACGTGTAAGTTTCTAGAAGATTCACACCATAACTTACTTAATTCTGATCAATTAGTCATATTCCCTGAGTTTAGACTTGGGAAATATTTTAAAAAAGACTAATAATCTAATTAAATCATTTCGAAGTGGAATTTCCATAAACGATTTCTGGGTTTTGAAGATCTCATGTATTCTAACCTCTCCACAAACTTTTGTGGCTAGAACACATTTGATACTACAAATACTAACTCCTATCTCTCCCCCTCATCTAGAGAGGATACATCAAACAAACCAAGCTTCTCTCAAATACAAAAGATTCTTATTAGGAAAAGTTTTTTTCAATATGTCAGCTACATGCTCATCGGTGGAGATATATCGTAGTTGCAACACACCATCTTGTACTAGCTTCTGAATGTGGTGATACTTGTTGTTCATATGCTTTGTCTTTCCATGAAAGAATAGGTCTTTAGATAATCGTATACAACTGGTGTTATCACAATGTATCACTATAAGGTCCATTGGTCCTTCAAATAGGTCAGATAGCAGCTTACTCAACCAAAACACTTCTCTTCTTACTTCACAGGTTGCAATATACTTTGTCTTAGCACCACTCAAAGAAATTGTATCTTGCTTTCGGCCCATCCATGAGATCATGGAGGATATGAAATTGAAACATCCTCCTATAATGCTCTTTCCATCTTGCTCACTGCCTCCCCAGTCAGAATCTATATATCCAATCAGGTGGAAACCATTTCTCCTATCGTACTTCACCCAATAATGGATGGTTCCTTGCAGATATCTCAGAATATGTTTTGCTGTTATCCAATGATCATGCTTTGGCTCCACTTGGAATTGATTGAGAACATCTACTGCAAATCATATGTCTAGTCGAGTATTCACTAAGTACATTAGTGAGCCAATGAATGGTCTATACCTAGAAGGATTCACAGGGCTTGATTCAGAACTCCTTAGTCTTTTCAAGTTTATGATCATCAGGGTTGTCATTGGTTTGAAATCCATCATGTCAAACTTCTTCAACATCTTGATCACATACTTTCCTTGACCTAGATAGATCTCATTAGGTCCTTGCTAGAATTCCAGACCCAAATAGTAGTGCATAAGCCCTAGATCCTTCATATCAAATTTTGTTGCTAGTTGTTTCTTGCATTCTTCAATTCGACCTTCTACCCCTCTCAAGAGAAGATCATCTACATACAAAAGAATGATTATCGGTTCTCCTTTAACAACCTTAATATAAAGGTTTGGATCAGCAAAACTCTTTGTGAAGCCTAATTTCTATAGGTATGCATCCATCCTAGCATACCATGCCCTTGGTGCTTACTCGAGGCCAAATAATGCCTTCTTCAATCTGCAAGCATATGTCTTTCTTTCTTTAACTTCAAATCCCAAGGGTTTTTCTATGTAGACTTCCTCGTCAATTGTGACATTCAGAAATGCAGTCTTGACGTCCATTTGATGGATGTTCCAGCCCATCGATGTTGCCAAAGAGACCAATGAATGTATAGTTGTATACCTTGTTGTCAGAACAAATGTGTCTTCATAGATGCCTTCTAGTTGAGAGAAACCCCTATCCACAAATCTTGCCTTATACTTGTCAGTACTTCCATCTACTACATGTTTGATCTTATAGATCCATTTGGAAGCTACCAAAGATTTGTCTTCGAGCCTAGGCACAATTTCCCAAACTCCATTCTTCCTTATAGATTGATATTCTTCATTCATGGCATCCTTCCATTCTTGATGATTGACAACTTCTTCAAAAGTGGATGGCTTTGCTTCTATTAGTTTTGTCATGTAGGTTGCATATCCAAAATATCGTTTGGGCTTCTTACTTTCTGTGAATGTGCCTTGAGATGATCCATGACCCTATACATTAAGTAGTGTAGACTTCAACTAGTTAGGTCTCTTTCTTGATTCGAGGATGACCATAGGTTCAATAGGTTCACTCGAACCTTGACCTTCATGATTAGATTCTTCTTCTTCTTTGGTAACTTCCTTTTCAAATATTGGAAGTTCCTCATCATCAGAGTCCATAGGAAGTTCCTTAGATTTCTTGAATGTGGTGCTTTTGTCAAATATAAAATCTAGACTTACTTGTATACGGTGTCCTTCCTTTATGTAGATCTTATAGGTTTTAGAAGAGTTACTGTAGCCAAAAAATATTCCTCTCACGCCTAAAGGGTCCAACTTCTTCCTTTTGTCCTTCGGTATATGAATATATATAAGGCAACAAAAGATTAATACTTCTTCGGGAGTTTTGTTATCTAATGACTTGTGGGGACTTATATTTTGAGTATCTACAGTTGTTTTCATGGCTTCTCCCCACAGAAATTTTGGTAGATCTTGATCATGCAACATTGCTTTTCCACTTTCTTTAATGGATTATTTCTTTCGTTTTGCAACTCCATTTTGTTCAAGATTATATGGAACTATTATCTCCCTCTTAATCCCAGACTCCTTACAGAAGGCTATGATTTCCTTGGATGTATATTCTCCTTATCAGACCTCAGTATCTTGATTCTCCTTTTTGTAAGGTTCTCTACTTCAGTTTTGAATTCTTGAAATTTGGTAAATACTTCATTAAGTAAACCCAAGTTTTTCTTGAATATCTATGAATGTGACATAATATTTGACCTCTAAGTGATTTAGGAGTCATAGGGCCACAAACATCAGAATGAATAAGATCTAAGATTTCTTTTCACTGTGAAGCACTGCTTCCAAAAGGTCTCTTGGGGTTCTTACCCAATGCACACCCCTTACATACTCCTTCATGATCTTCTTTCAATTCATGGATTCCATCTACTATAGAACTTAGAGTTGGAAGGATTTTGAAATGAAGATAGCCAAATCTTCTATGCGAAAGTTCACATGGGTTGATTTTAATGTGAACCAAAGCTTGTGCAAGACGAGATATCAACCTGTAAAGTCTTCCTTCACGAATACCAATTACTCTAGCATTCTCTATGCTTGAGTTCTTACTCCATACTAAAACTTTTACATCAATGAAAGCTACTCTATTATCACCCTTATCTTTAGACTTGAAATGGAAAGTAAGTTCTTATGAAAAGCTGGAACAAATAGGATGTTGTTGAGATGAATGTTGCTTCCATTTTCCAACTCTTTAGAGTTTGATCCAATTCTTCTTACAAGATGGTTCTTATTATCTCCAAGTTCTACTCAGTAAGAATATTTTCCCTTTGATAATGTCTTCAGTTGTTTGCGATGACCAATCATGTGTCTAGATGCACCATTATTGATTACCAAAATGCTCTCGTCTTGGAATGTGCCAGTGAGTGCTGAAAAGATACCTTCATCCTATCTTGATTACTTCCTTCTTTGTAGTAAATATAAGATTCCATGCTTCCTTGATGACTTTCTTGAAATGACTTTCTACCTTTGAACACTTCTTGAAGAACTTCTCCAACGTAGTGCAGATCTTCATAATGCCCTTAGCTAAACTTAGCTCTGACACCATGTTGAGAAATCTATAGGGAAATGATTAGAGTGATTTCTCTTTGCTTGATAAGTGCTTGTGATGTATTTTTACTTATTAGCTTTGTTACTTATTATTATGTGTGTGTGTCGTCAAACAACTACCAAGAACAAGAACACATAAGGAACACAGAATATAGGCTGCAAGCCAGGTCCAAAACCTCTCCACTTGAGAGGAAAACCTGCAAATCTCTTTTAAGTTTTCTTCCTTGTAGATTCTTTGTTCCTTATAGATTCTTCAATTGACGAATTCCAAGACCTTAACACTGAAACCAATACCCTCAAAGACCAAGACCAAGACCAACCTCTCTGAATGATGTGCTAACCTTGATCCATTCAAATCTCTTCCAGTAGCACTTCTTCTACCTCCAGCTACAAAATTTTGGCCTCCACGCAGATTTGAAATTTTCTGCCACCGAGCACTGACTTCAGCTACAAGTGTGAGCCTCGAGTTGCTTTTTGAGCATTCCTTTGACCTTCGCTTACCTTTCTCTCACTTTTGGAGCTTGAGGATGACCCTTGGTGACATTATTGCCTTCCTTTCTCCAAGATTGAACTTATAGATAGAAACACTAGATCTGTTGCAAAAACCCTAGTCCTCCTTAACAGATGTGAGAGAGAAATAGCCAAACAAAATTATTATTCACCCTCTTCCTTCTTCGCTACCTTCTTCTTCCTTTGTCTTCACTAGAATAAGTGATGAATGAATGTCTCTCAAGGAGGATGAGTTTCCTCTTATAGGTATGCTCTTTAAAGTGGACATGGTTCTTCCTTTTAGGCCAACTTGGTCTTAGACGGTATTTAGACACTTTTAAAGACAAAAATAGTTTTCTTTACAAGTTACAATGTGCCCAATGGGGTCTTCAACATATGACAATGACTCTTTTGACTTTTTGACCTAGGAAAAACCCTAGAAGCACTCAATGGGTGCTTGACCTATAAAATAAAAAATCTTGAGCATGAAACCAATGTTCCAAAAATAATAATAATATTTTTCTTTCATTTTACAATTTACAAGAACCAAAAGTACATTTCATATTTAGGAAGACCAAACCAAACCAAATTACACATTTTTCAGCACTTTTCCACACCATTTTGTTGGGAGATGGTACATTTGTTGGGTTGTGTTATATTCTTTCCACGACTAACTTATATAGTGAATCGGGGGGTTAGAGGGGGGTGGGTAGCCCCCCTCTACGGGGTCCGGGGCAGCGCCCCAGGAAAAAAAAAAAATTGGACCCTATATTAGGTTGGGTGAACCTACCTATGGTTTTTGGTCCATGGTATTGGATGCTTCGACATGTATAAATATGTATTGTAACATTGAAAGGAACATAATGAAAAATCAAGCTGGTAGTCCCGGTGTTGGGATCCAGGGGAACTCTCTGTGCATATGTGCTTTATGTGTTATGCTCTCGCATTGTTTATTTTCTTTGTTTTAGAATGCGTATGCAGGTAATTTCTGTACAGGGTTAAAACCTACATGTATTCTTTCTAAACTGAAGAAAATGGACAAATTATGAAGATTTCCCCAAAACAGAGCATGTAAGATGTATTCTGCTCATCAACTTGAAAATCAACATATCATAGAAGTGAAATGAAACACGAGAGTAAAAAACATTCAAACATATGCGACATAAGAAAAAGCTATGTCAAAATTCCATACCATGGGTATTCCATCAAAATAATTGCAACTCATTCATTAAATTTCTGCCAAATACTGATTACACTAGTGCCTCTGATCAATACAACAACATCCAACTAAGTCCCAACCTCTTCCAAGGGTGAAGAAGGGAATGATATAGACATAAAAACAACCGTATCTCATCCTCAGGGGTCAAATCCCTGAGTTGAGGAAGAGATCCACAAAAATCTGAACTAATACCTAGAGTGTAGGGAGGTCCAAGTGAGTCCTCCCTAATTGAAATGAAATTGATTCATTTGACTTCATGATGACATTTATCCAATATATTTACCCTAGGTAACTTATCCACATTATATTTACATTTAATTTCAACACTTACATGAGTAAAATCATCATTTCCCAAGATGAAAATCAAATTTGCAAATCAAAACTCAAAAAAATCAGAAAATTGCTCAGTGCGCAGTGCTAGTGCCAGGTGCATTCTCCATCTCGCAGTTGAGTTTTGGATGGGTTCCCGGTGTCCAAACTGGGCTCAAGATGGCTTGTTGGAAATATTATCCTGTCTACTTTCAGATATGTCTTTATTTTCTAGAATGGAGTTGATTTTCTCTATCAAAAATTGTTTCTCCTAAGACTTCTGAGTGTGCTGTGCCAAGGTGAAAAAGGAGGCAGAACTATGGTTTTTTTAGTGTTTTTTTACGTTTTCACCTGCTAGTTGGACCAGACAATCTTAGAAACGTTGTTTTCTTGCATGTATTCCTCATTATGAATTTGATGGTGGTATCATTTTGGCCAAAATTATCCTCAAACAAAAGCGCAGTGCCTAGGGAACTATGCGCCTGACATTCCAACTGTCACAAAATTGTCTAGGAATGTACAAAATTTCCAAATTTTAAAAATTGGTCAAAAATTTGCCAAAATTTGTTGAATGATGACTGATGGCATGGCTTAGGAATGAAGTGATTCCTCAACAAGTATATCAAGCCTCCTTTTCTCTTCTTGCATGGTTAGGGTTTCAATTTTGGCATTTGCCCTCTTAAGATTTGACCTTGCAATTTTGTTCCTCATGGCATAATGCTTTTCCATCTTTCTCTGAATTTCATTGTCTTAGTTGGCCTTGTCTAGGAGCTTCTCCAAATTCTAGTTAGTATTTCCTCCCTTATGTGGCCTTCCCTCTTCCCTCTCTTCTTCCTCCATGAAATCTATGTTTCTCTTCTTCCATAGTGTCTTGGCTAGAAACCCTAGGGAAATGAATTGGGAGTGAAATGTAGGTTTAGGGAGTGGGGAATGGGATGGAAAAATTAGGGAGATGGGGGAAGGGATTATCAAATTGAGGGAGGTGACAGGGAGTAGAAATGTTGTGGGATTTGGGAACCTAGGGAATTGAGATACCTAGGTCTTAGGGTTTAGAGGATAAAGGGCTCTAGGGAAAGGGAATGGCAGTGTAAGGCCAGGGATAGAGTTTTTAGATATGTAGGAAGGGTAGTGAAATTCTTAGGAAGTATATTTGGAAATTGGGAATGAAACTGGGGTTTTTAGCAAGGACGACACCAATTCTTTATAGAAGATTCAAAAACCACTAAAATTGCCTTTAGGAATGTTCAGAGGTGGCATTAGATGTTACTTACTTGATAGGAGGTGGAGAAACCCTTTATTGAGGGTTTGTATGACCTACACAAACTTTTGAAGCTTGCAAGTGAAACTGGGCAGGTGCACAGCGCCTGTTACTAGTGCACCCTCAATCTACTAGGTGCACAACGCTAGTGCCAGGTGCGTAGTGCCGATTTCGAATCAACGTTTGAGTGCCTTCCCGAAGTCAAAATTGAGCTCATGATAGCTCATTGGAAATATATCTCTCTTGGCTACATAATGGACCTATCAAACACTAAAAATGGTCAAGTATAGCCCCTCAAAAATAAATTATCCCAATACTAGTAAAGAAGTGCAAAATGGGGGTGCATAAATGCAGTGTGCTCTTGAAGGAAACCTTTGGAGGCCTTCCTTAACTCCAAATTGAGCTCATGATAGCTCATCGGAAATCTCTTCCAACCTAGTTGTCATTTGACTTTGACATTTTTATGCTTGGCATGTGGAACTCTGATTTGGTAGCTTGGAAGTCATGAACTGATTAGAAATTGAATAACATAAAATTACATAGTTAAAATATAAAAAATTACATTTGAACTCAAAATTACATGATGAAATAAGAATTTCTCTTTACAAATCATCTTCACATGGTGAAGAGATGTTATTTGATCACCCTTTACTTGTTAGTCTTATGCAATGGAATGGAGTTTTATTGGAACCTTGGAAACCCTAAAGACCTAATGAGACCTTGAAGGACTAAATTTCAAGATGAAATGATGACCTCATGACTGATACAAATGGCATGATAAAATTAACTTTATGGATGATGTACAATCAAAAAGATATGAAACTATGCCAGCAAGTATCACATTTATGGAAGAGTGATTTTGTTGGACTAGGACTACCACCAATGACTAATTTTTTGCATGACCTAGTGGAATGATAAAAGAAAATTGAATGGGACCCTTAAAATGATATGAAAAGAGGATTTTTTATCACTGATGGCAGGATGCAAACACTTACACTAACAAAGCTAACAATTGTTATTCGTGCACTAAATATGTGGCGACATTATCTGATGGGTAATAAATTTCTCTTAATGATTGGTCATCATAGCTTAACTAACTATTTTAAGCAGCCCACTTTGAATGCCAAGCAAACCCATTGGGTCGACTTTTTAAGTGGTTTTGAGTTTGAGTTCAAGCACTTGAAAGGTAAGGATAACCAGGTCGCAGATGCTTTGAGTCGGAAGGTACACTATATTTATGAAGTCTCTTTCAATGAGGTGCGGACTACCTTCAATGAGCTGATTAAAGAGGCAGTCGGGCGTGATCCAGAATATCAATTTTTATGGCAGCAAGCTAAAGTTTCAAACAGCCAGGAACAATAGCTAGGATACGAAATAAACCATGAATGTATGTTGATTTATAAAGGAAGAATGTATGTGCCTAACCAGAAAACATTAAAGACTTAATTTTGGATCAATATCATAAGATTCCATATGCAGGCCACCCTGGATACCAGAAGCTGATTACCGTGCTTAGAAAAGAATATTTCTAGCATGGCATAAAAAAGGATGTAGCTAAGTATTTGACTCGTTTTCTGGAATGTCAACAAGTGAAAACAGAACATCGACATCCAACCAGATTACTGCATCTGCTGCCAATTCCGGAATGGAAATGGGAGATCATTTCCATCGATTTCATTACAAGACTACCTAAGTTCAAAAATCAAAATGATTCGATAATGGTGGTAGTGGATAAGTTGAGCAAATATGTTCATTTCATACCAATGTAATCAACCTACAAGATTGTACAGATTGCTAACATATTCATGCAAAATATTTTCAGATTGCATGGATTACTGAAAGTTATAATTTCTGATCGTGATGTAAAATTTACATCAGCTTTCTAGAAAGCTTTATTTGAGGGATTAGGCACACAGCTGCATTTCAATACTTCTTACCACCCTCAAATGGATGGGAAAACCGAACGATTAAATCAGGTAGTGGAGGACATGTTACGAACTTACGTAATGTAGCAGCCATCCAAATGGGAGGATTACATACATTTGATAGAATTTTCATATAACAATGGCTATCATACGTCATTACAAATGAGCTTGTTTGAAGTTTTGTATGGGTGCAAGTGCAGAACACCTTCGATATGGGGAGGGCCAGAGGATAAGTTGATGCTAGGACCCGAGATGTTAAAAGAAATGGAGGAGATGGTCAAGAAGGTTCATTCCAATTTAAAGGCTGCTCAAGATTGACAAAAGAACATTGCTAGCCAGAAAATGAATTTCTAGAAATTTCAAATTAGACATCACATTTACGTACGGGTACAAGATAAGAAGAGTACATTACAATGGAGCGGATGTGCTAAGTTGGCACCCCAATTTTATGGCCCTTTCCAAATCCTGGTGCAAATCGGACCAGTAGCCTACCAACTCGCCTTGCCTAGCCATATTCTTGTGCATAATGTTTTCCATGTTTCCGTGATAAAAAAAATATGGTTATGATCCTAAGCATATAATCAATTGGCAATATATACAGGTAAAATAATTTTAATAAATTTGTCAATGAAAAGTACTAATCATAAAAGGGACTGACAAAAAAAAATTTCTTGTAGGTCGAACCAGAAGGCAAGTTCTTGGTCGAACCTATGGTTATACTTGATCGGAGAGAAGTAATGTTGCGGAAACATGTTATCACCCTGGTTAAAGTGCAATGGAAGCACTTTAGGCTGGATGAGGCTACCTAGGAGGATGAGCATGTTATGAGGGAGACTTGCCCATATATGTTTGTAGCAAAAAACATCGGGACAATGTTTAATCTTTGGGGGGAGATGTGATGTCCCCAGAAAATTATAATTAGCTATTTAGTGCAGTTAAACAAAAACTGGATTTTATTATTATTTAAATTTATGCATTTAAGATTTTATAAGTTATGAATAGACAAATAATGGAGCGTTAACAAATTCTGTAACTATCACATGTCAAGAAGTAGGATAGTTAGTTACCTAACCCTAACTACTCCCCCGAATATGAATTATCCAAGAAGGGGATTAAGAGGGTAATTTTTGGTACCTAAGATAATAGAGGAGAAAAGAAGAAAATGAAGGGCATGTTTTCGTGCTGATATGTCAAATGATTCAAGAGCTAAGTCTGGTGGTGACCAGATAGCTGCAGATGTGGTGACTGATAAGTCTTACAAGAAAGCATCTATCTTGTGAGCAAGAGCACAGGGGGAGACTTTGGATGAAAAGCAAGTCTTGCAGTTGGGAGGAAAATTGCCAACTAATAGTTGATACTGGTTCAGGTTAACCACAGTAAAATAAAATCTTCAGAAGCTAGATAAGTATTAAACTCTGAAATATGGCATGCACTGCTAAGAATATGACTCTGTATTTCTGTAGAAATTGATGGATTGAAATGTTACAGTAGGGTTATATTTATAATTATGTACTTAAATTAAATATTCTGACAAACAACTAGAGAATGGATTTCTGCTGAAAGTAAGGAAAGGAGGCACTACTGTAGGAAGTTAAGTCAAAATTTAGACATATTAGCTTTACTATAATTGCTAAATGAAGTAGGTGTAATTTTCCTAGCAAAAGAATGCAAGGGAAAAACCGATAAAAAAGGCTAAGGATTCATTACAAATTAAACTTTAACAAGCATGAAATTCTCTGAAAATATGAACAGTTAAGAAAATAAGCTTATGTTGAAATAAATGAAAATTTTCAAGAAAGGACATTGGCATAAACTTATTTAGTTTCTTTTCATTAGAAGAAATAACCTTGTAGGGAATTAAAATTTCCTGTGTCTAGCTGAGAGTAAAAGAGGCAGAAATGACTACCTAGAGTTTATTGTATTTCCATTGTTGCATAACTCGAAACAAACTATCATTCAGAATCTGGTAAATTAACAAGTAGCCACTTCGCAAAACCATGCGAATATAACCATAGTAGAACCAACTTGTGATAAATAAGTGGAAAACAAGTTCTTCGAATCATAAAAATACATATACTTCCTTAAACACAGTTTGGTAAAATTGGAAACTACCATGAAAATGCTGAAGTATTAGCTCTAGTAAAGAAACGAAAACGCAGAGATGAAATGTTAAATCTGGGTAAACCCCAATTTCATGACAGCAAACAGACATTATAAATGAATGAAATTGTCCAACTAGATGTAGCATGTGTAGCTTACACTTAAAATAGCACCTTAAACACTAAGAGTATCATGAAGAATTCTCATTAATATCAACCAAACAAAACCCTAAAGAGGGATAATATATAGAGGTCGCAAAATGGCGTGCATTGTTATAATAATTACATAGGACTCAAAACCTCAGAACCATAAACCCGTCCGACCAAAGAAATTACCGAAACTACATCTGTATTGCCGTGGAAAAACAATGCCCTTCATGGGTAGGCAAACCAGCAAGGTTACTCAACAAATAGCGACAGTGTCGGATCTGAACCAAAGGAATAAATTCTATTGCCATAAAATTTATACTCTGTGCAAAGTTCAATGAAAGAGCACTACAAACAGGTCTCTTAGAGAAATTTGTAACAGGTGATGAAAGCCTATGAAACCGTAGACTGGAACTCAGTGAAACTGAACATACATTCATCTTACCCAGTAAGAGGGAGCGCCTTTGGGATGGTAAATGTGTTGAACAGCTTTGCTTGGGGAGATTTTGACTAGGAAGGCCCTTCGTGCCTTGATCACCACCCTCGACAAACAAATAGGATAAAGAAAACTCTCTTAGAGAAATTCCAAAGCCTAGAGCTATATAAAAAATAAAAATAAAAACCAATAAACTGAAGCGAGAAAGAGGAATATATAAACCATTGAATATTTAGTTACATGTATAAGGGAGCCATGTGAAAAACCTCAGGAGAGTGTCAACAGAGCCACCTGAAGCACCATGCAACCAACAAGAAGCCAGAAGGGTCCAAAGGGCGTACAAGGAAGATGAGCCATCAGAGCGCTGGAACATGAGCGAACTAGAAGGGAACCCAGAGCCAAGAGTTGGAGCCGAGACAAAGCTTTGCTACTGAACAAAACGAGAAATATCGCAATTGCCGAGGAGTACACCATTCACTAGAGAAAAGGAAGGAGTCGGCAACTATCTAATGGGGAAGGCCAAGGAGAATCGTCGATGGGGCACATATTCTCGTGAAATGGCAAACAGTTGGAGAGCAACTCGGAACCTCGAGTAGAAAATCCCCCACTAGCTCTTAGATTGGGAATTCAAGACGTGAGTTAGACTTAAATGTGAATAAATCAAACTATGTACATTTTGTAATCATAATAAATGTGACTGCAAATAAACAGTAGTAGGGTAAAGTGGTAATAAATACCAACCTCCACATAGTGCAATTGTATATTTAATCAATGAATAAACGATTAAATTAAAAAAATAATAATAATAAATTAATTAATTAATTATCCATAATATGTATTTACACTATAGTAAAATTCAAGGTGAAAATTTTTTTATTTTTTATTTTTTTTAAATATAATTTGGAAAAATATGACACAATGTTTCCAAAGGTTCCGGCTTGTGACCATCTTTTCCTTTTCATCGGAATACATTTAACCTCTTTTCTCACCCCAAAACGAATGGAGAAAAATGATACATGAATGTGTAATGGAATACCGGTAAAAAATGATTACATACTTCCTCCTCGTTTTTTTAACATGTCATAGGTAGTTTTTAACTAGTTCAAAACCCTAAAGAATTCTTGATTCGTTAAACATAATAAATAATAATGATGTTTCCAGAAAGAATTGTAAATTCAAACATAATATGTCAGTTACAAGGATATTACACGTGAAGTTGAATTATTCTGTTATATTAATTTATGGGTTGTTTGGTGAAATAATTTAT
>APFE030523079.1:509-10966 GCA_000404065.3 Pinus taeda | reverse complement strand
ACCAAAAAAAATTTTGTTAATTCATTAGATTTTGCTTAATTCATTATAGATCATTAAAATTTCAAAAAAATAATAATAATAATAATAATAATAATAAATAATTTCTTAAAAAAAACATAAACCTAAAATTCAAAATATATAACTAGCAACTACGTAAAGTAGTTAAAAAAAAGATATATTGCACCCTCATCAATATTTATCAATATTCATTTATCCGTTTCTTTGAAATTATATTAAAACTACATTTAACTTTTATTGAAGTTATAAAATGGTCATTAAAAAAACACGAAGCACATAGGAATCTTCTTCACTGCTCAATAACGACAACTAAAATCAACTCTGATTTGATCGCTCGTTCAGTCCCTTCGATGATGCTATGAACATACGTGCAGTTTAATTATTCTAGTATGTTATTGTATGGACTTCTTCTTGGGCTCTTTGGTGAAATAATTTATAATAAAATTGTAACTTTTTAGTATTGAAGTTGTATTTTAAAGTATAAAGCAATTTTATTATTTTGAAGATTCTTTAGATATTTGACGTTAGATATATTATGATGTAGTAGTCTATAACGCGATTTTTTGAAAGCTTTTTAGGCGGATTTTTCCGGTCAAAATCCGGCAGCAATTCATTGGAATCCCAAGTTTGATAGCTAGTTTCTGCACAATCAATGGCTCCCAGGGGTTTTCCAAGGCGCTGAATCCAAATATGCAGTTAAAAAACCATTTTAACTGCTAAAAATCAAGATTTAACCTCATTTCTTCCGCCGGATTCCGTCACCAGAATCTCCAAAAAGTCGCATTATAGACAACTCCTATTATGATACATGGATTTCAAATTTATAATTTTATTTTAATATTATCTACTTTAAGAATATAAATAAAAACAAAACAATATTCGTGCACAACAAAAATTTACGATTCGGCGGGAATATTATTTGGTGTATAGAAGTTGGAAGGATGTGTAATAAATGAATAAACAATTAGACGAGTCAAGTCCCTTGGCAATTATTCACGTACGTACACTCATGTCACAGTTACTGTTGGCGTGCTTAGTGGGAAGCTTCCGTGTGGATGGGATGACAGTGTTATATTATCTTTGGATTTTCTTTCTGATAAATGGCGTGGTGACGGGATCTTTCTCACTCTTACTCTACGTTTTACTTTTACTTTCCCTGTCCTGTGAAGGAATTTTTTTCTCCCTCCTTCCCTAATTAGCGTCAATTGAGAAGAAATATGCAAAACGAACGAGATTTCACAGTGATGGTCACTAGTAGGCCTCTTCACTCTCCTCCGCAATATCCTCCCTCTGCAATTCCAAGAATTGTTGAATCAGTGGATGAATCGATGGTGGTCCTATTTTCAGAATCATTTTGATCCCTATTGCTATCTTGACATTCAAGAGTTTAAGGGAAGTCGTGGAGCCAATTCCAATGAGGTATATTAAAACGTGGACCTCTACTTGCCTCGCCTCGGCACCATTCACGGCATCATTGTATTTTGCTCCAAGGACTCCACCACGCCAGACTTCTGTAACACTTGTAATGCATGTTGATTTAACGTGTGTTCTACATCTGAATTGATTCATTTGTTGTAATGCGTAATCTATTAATGGAAATGTGTTGTATATATTGTTAATGTTGTCTTGTCTGTGTTGATTGCTTTGTCAAACATCAAACAAACATTTCACATGAACCTTCTTGTAACAACCATTGCACTCGTTCAGACTGATCCTTGAGTGTTTTACGCGTTATCTTACCTTGTATGTTATGACTGCCACATCCTAGTGGACTGCTCTGCTGAACATTGTGTATGTCCTTTTGTGTGGTGTGTTCCTAGCCGAGTTGGGAATGATCCCTTTCAACCTGGAACTCACCTTCACTCTCTTCCCCTCGTAGTGAAAGAACCATTGACACAAGTACACTTACACTGAGGAGGCACGTGAATTTCACTTCCTGAGGACAAAGTAGACCACTCCCTTGTGCTAAAAGGCAAGAGTTTAGGCAAACCCTTAAGACAATGGCAACTGTCCCACACCAAACGGTGTGAGTTCTAGTTGGGACTTTATACTGAGGTTATCCCCTAAATGTTGGTGGATCCAGCACCGTCAACACAACCCTAAGGTATGGGTACAATTGGGAGAGGAACCATGAAACTCCAACACTACAATCCTAGAATGTGTGAAAGAGTTAAAGGATGAGATGGCCTGGTTGCGGGAAGATAATGAAAGGATGATGCAGGAATAGGAGAATATTATGAAGATTTTGTTTAATAAACAAAATCAGCGACAGCCAATCCCCAGCCCAGAACACAGGCATATGACTGGTGAGTAAGAATAATGGACAGAATATTTAAGGACGAAACAAGGGGAAGAAAATCAAGAACAAAAATATGATAATGCATCAAAACAAAAAATGCAGAAAAGGAAACGGATAACACTGAAAGGAGAATTTCGGAAAATAAAACCGCCCCTCTTTGATGGTGAGCAGAAAAATGCAACTGAACCCTGGCTTATTAATATGAATAATTACTTTTAGTTGTATGAATACGACCATAATTTAAAATCTCTCTTAGCCATTTTCCTGTTGCAAGGGAAAGCCACCCTGTGGTGGGAAGAAGTAAAGATTGTGCATGGAGTGAGCGAGCATAACGTGGGAAAAAATTCAAAAGTATTTTAAGGAAAGATATTTAACTGAACGATTTTATGACGAAAAGGAAAAATAGTTTCACAGTCTAGGATTGGGACAACTAACAATGGATGAGTTCATTACAAAATTCACATCCTTACTTTGATATGTTCCCTACATATGGGAGGAAAAGGCGAAGGTGCAGTGATTTATCAGCAGCCTACCGCTATTCATGAAGGAGCGTAGTTTTATCACACACCCAACCTAATGGATATGGCTTTTTATGAGGTTTTGTTTCTAAACCCAATTTCTTTACAATTTGTTCAGAAATCAAATTAACTTGTGACCCACTATCAAATAAAGTATCAATTTTAGTATGCTCGAAAATGACTCTAATGTGAAATAGATCATTTATTTTTCTTTCATCATTATCATTATCAACAAAATGTGAAGAAGTACTTGTAGATGCTTTAGAATCTTTACCTTTTATACCTGTAGTTGTAACCATTGCCTCATCACCTAAATCTGATCCCAAGTCCTTTTGAACAGCAGCAACATTCTTTTGCTCTTTACTCCCAAACTTCTTACGCTTCAATTCTGGATGCAATGACCAATAGTGTACCTCATCGTGTCCTTCCTTCTTACAATGAGTGCATGAAGGTTTATCTTTCTTCACAGTGTTTGTTTTCTTCTCCTTCCATTTAAGTTTATTTTTTCCTTTATTCTTGCTTTCAATAGGTTTGGATGATTTCCCAACATCTTGGGTTACTTTTTTTCCTCTAGCTTCTAGATGAGTTTCTTGAACCGATACATCATCTAAGTTAGTTGGATTAAACATAAGTATAGTATGCCTCAAATAACTATGAAGACCACTTATGTATTTCAACAATGTCTCTGGTGAGTCTAATGATATGCCTAATGTTAAAGCTCTCTTACGAAATTCCTGAGTATAACTTTGAACACTTTGACCTTTTAATTGACATAGTGTTCGCCAACTCATCATTGCTTGTTGCATAAAAGCCAAAGGATAAAATTGCTTTTTAATAGCATAAACAAATTCTGCTTGTGTCTTGCCTTCCCACCATACAAGTGTGGTTCCTCTAAGTCGAAGGCTAGCAAGTTGGATCTTCTTTCTTTCTTAAACAACTCTCTGCACCCTGTAATATATTTCAATTTGTCTTATCCAATTATCAAGCTTTTCAGCATTAAGTTCTCCATCATAAATTGGCAAATCATATTTTACATCTAATTTGATCAAAGGGGATTTCTTTTTCTTCTTCTTAGAAGGACTAGATTTATGAGAAGAAGAGGATGATGATGACGATGATGGTGATAATGGAGGATATGGTGGAGGAATCATTCCTCCCTTTCCCTTACCTTCTTGATTTTTAGGTGATGAAGTGTCTTCATCTTTGTTCTTCTTAAACTCGTGAAACATCTCTTCCACCATTGCATGTATTGCCATGAAACTATCCAAGAATTGAGATTCTAACCCTAGTGGAGTTTCATCTGCCATCCTTCTTTGTGAAAAGACCCTTCCAATCTCTGGATTCATCTCAACAATATCACCTTCACCTCATCCGAGCCTCAACCTAGTAAGCACTCAAATCTCCACACACATGTCAAACCTTAAAAACCTTGCTGCTTTGATACCACTTGATCCATTAATGAAAAAGGTATTATAGACTATGTGTGAATTCTCTTATGTTACTTAGTGCAACATATCGAAAAGATTTGAATAACATAAACACATAAACAAATTGAAAACACATTCAAACACATCAACACAGCCAAATTTAATAAAGGAGTTCACCAGAATTTCTGGCTATGTCTCCTAGCCCTTTCGCTTCTAGTGCTGACCTCTTTATTTTGTCTTCAAATTGTTGTTCCAGTTATGAACTCGAAAACAGAATCTCAAATAAGAAAATGGACATTTCTGCTGCATTCAGCTCGAAATTTCGAGTCAAACGAGTATAAACTCGACCATATTTGGCCACTATGACCTCTAGACCCCATGGAATGATCCAAAACCACCCTCTGTTTGGCAAAAAACCACCTCGGCCTATGAAAAACCACCTCAGACTACGCACTGGTGGTAGGGCAATTTTGTCTTATTAAAAAAATTGGTGGCTTGGTTAACCAAGTCCCACCCTTTGGCATGTTGGTTCTGTTTTGATGATATGGTATTGATATACCATATGTAGTTGCAATCTGCGATGAATGTGGGATAATGCGATAACATAAAATCAAAGAGCTGGCAGTCGTGGGGTTGACCCCGACCGTCTAACCTTTTTCCGGCAGAGATCCCGACACCAAAATAAATAAAGTTTATCATATCCATTACCAAGTCTCGTCCGATCCAACGGCTATCGCGTCACTTGTTCACCAAATATCTTGGCCAATCTCCACCTTTTATCAATCTCGCGTGATCCGACGGCTATCACGCAATCTCGTGTGAATTCTTGTACGACGGATATCAGATCGAGAGTGTGCGAGAAAAGTGGTTTTCTCGTGTTATGTGTCGCCCGCTAAGGGTAATCGCATGAAATTGAGGAATATTGTTTACCATTTTATAAGCGCAGGAGATACTGCTTACCGCTTACGAATACTATTACTCTATTCTGCTAACATGTGGCTTAATATGATCTCTTCATTTATTAAATTTATTTTGTGTGACTTAATCCTAACTGTCTATCTCCTTCACTCTCATTCATTGATCTGACTGATCCAATGATTGTGCTTCGCTACTCTGATACCACTTTCATCTACATCTGAAGACTTTGATCCGGAGGCAAAACTGAATCCATTCTCGATCAGTGGAGGACCACATTACATCAAAAATTGTCCCAACCGCAAGGGAACTAATCAAATTTCTTCACAGATTCAGGAGGCATCAACTGTAGGAGAAGTGGCCAAAAGTATCCCAAAAATCAATGCTGCCATTGAAAGCCATCAGATCGGATACCAGCCAATCATGGTGGAATTCGAAGGTCAAATGTCTGACCAAACTATATCAATTGTAATTGACCCAGGATCTACATTGGGTTATGTTAGTCCTAAGATAGTAGAACGGTGTTGTTTACAAGTTGTTAAGTTTAAAAATCATTGGTTAGTACAGCTAGCCACAAGGAAAAAAAGACGTGTGTTGTCTAGGGTCAGCCAATGCCCCTTGAAAATAGTAGGTCAGTCCCCAGTGGCAAACCTGAATGTATTGCCCCTAGGGTCATATGACATTCTAATCAACATGGACTAGTTGGAAAATAATTGGTCCCTCATAAACTGTAAACCCAAAGCTATTTGCTACATGGATGAGGAAGGAAAAAGGTAGGAAATTCAAGGTATATTAAGGCCTCTAAAATTAAGACCATTAACCACCTCTCAGTTAGCAAACTGTATCAGAAAAGGATGCCAAATCTATGCAATTCAGGTAGGATATGCCAACAAAAAAGAAAAATATGCTTCCTCAGAAAGTATACCTGTAATACAAAATTTTCACAACGTATTCCTTGAAGAAATTTCGGGACTTCCTCCAAAAAGAGATATAGACTTCACCATTGATTTGATACGAGGAGTTGCTCCGGTATCCCAAGCTCCTTATCGCATGAGTTTAACGAAGTTGACAGAATTAAAAATGCAGTTACAAGAACTACTAGATAAAAAATATATCCGCTCAAGTGTGTCGCCTTGGGGATCCCCAGTACTTTTTGTTAAAAAGAAGGATGGAACCCTTCGTATGTGCATGGATTACCACCAGCTAAATAAATTGACCATTAAAAATAAATACCCTTGACCTCATATAGACGATTTGTTTGATCAAGTGAGGGGTGTGATAGTATTTTCAAAGATTGACCTACGTTCGAGATACCATCAGATCATAATTAAGGAAGAAGACATAGCTAAAACAACGTTTAAAACTCGTTATGGACATTACAAGTTCGTTGTGCTACCCTTTAGGCTGACTAATGCTCTTGTGACCTTCATGTGTCTCATGAATAGTATATTCCATCAATACTTGGATAAATTTGTGTTGATTTTTATTGATGATATACTAATTTATTCTTGGAATATAGAGAAATATAAAGAACATCTCATAATAGTTTTGCAGACTCTCGGGGAACATCAACTGTATGCTAAGTACAACAAGTCCAATTTCTTTAAAGAGAAAATTCAGTATCTAGGACATATCATTACAAAGGATGGAATTGTTATGGACCCAGAGAAGATAAAAACTATAATGGAGTGGCCAATTCCAAAGGACGTGGCAGATATAAAGTCATTTGTGGGTCTAGTTAGATACTACAGGCGATTTGTTGAAGGATTTTCCAGGGTAGCAAACCCCATTACCTCCCTGCAGAAGAAAGGAAAAACCTTCAAATTGACAATAGAGTGTCAAAAGAGCTTTGACCAGTTTAAGCATTTACTAACCACCGAACCTATCTTGAGCATCGCAGAGCCAAATAAGGACTATGTGGTTTGTACTGATGCTAGCAAGGAAGGAGTTGGTGGAGTTTTAATGCAAGAAGGCAAAGTGATTGCCTTTGAATCTAGGAAACTTAAGTAGCACGAGCAGAAATATTCAGCCTATGATTAGAGCTTGTTATCACTCCTCCAGGTCTCCAAGGCTGAGGAAGAGTCTAGCTAAAGTAACCACAGACCAACCTTTTGACTTAGTATCTAGCCCTACAAAGGCAGAGAGGGATCTCTCCACAAAATCACAGCCAAGAGGGCTAGATGAATTAGGGTTTCAGGCTAGTTATGATGTGCAGAAGGGTTTGATTGTTTGAAATTGAGTTGTTGGATGAGGATTAAGTCAAAGAGACTAGGTCAGGGAAAATAAGGGTTTGATTTCATACATTTGATGGAGCAAGGTAGGTAGACACTCAAACACTTTAAGGTTCTTGAGTGAGATGGATCAGACTGGTGAGGTGCTAGAAAGAGCAAGACAAGCATGTATTCTTTCTAAACTGGAGAAAATGGACAAATTATGAATATTTCCCCAAAACAAAGCATGTAAGATGTATTCTACTCATCAACTTGAAAATCAACATATCATAGAAGTGAAATGAAACATTAGAATAAAAAAAATTAAAACATATGTGACATAAGAAGAAACTATGTCAAAATTCCATACCACAGGTATTCCATCGAAATATAGTTGCAGCTCATTCATTAAATTTCTGCAAATATTGATTACACTAGTGTCTCTGATCAATACAACAACATCAAACTAAGTCGCAACCTCTTCCAAGAGTGAAGAAGGGAATGATATAGACATACAAACAACCTTATCTCATCCTCAGGGGTTGAATCCCTGAGTTGAGGAAGAGATCCACAAAAATCTGTACTGATACCTAGAGTGTAGGGAGGTCCAAGTGAGTCCCACCTAATTGAAATGAAACTGATTCATTTGACTTCATGATGACATTTATCCAGTTTATTTACCCTAGGTAACTTATCCACATGATATTTACATTTAATTTCAAAAATTACATGAGTAAAATCATCATTTCCCAAGATAAAAATCAAATTTGCAAAACAAAACTCAGAAAAATCAGAAAATTGTTCAGTGCACAGCGCTAGTGCTAGGTGTGTCCTCCATCTTGCAGTTGAGTTTTGGATGGGTTCCCAGTTTCCAAATTGGGCTCAAGATGGCTTGTTGGAAATATTATCCTATCTACTTTCTAGGTATGTCTTTATTTATTAGAATGGAGTTGATTTTCCCTATCAAAAAGTGTTTCTCCCAAGACTTCTTAATGCTCAATGCCAAGGTGAAAAAGGAGGCAAAACTGTGGTTTTTTAGTGCTTTTTTACTTTTTCACCTGCCATTTGGATCAAGCAAGCTTAGAAAAGTTGTTTCCTTTCATTTATTCATCATTATGAATCTGATGGTTGTACCATTTTGGCCAAAATATTCCTCAAACAAAAGCGCAACACCTAGGGAGTTGTGCGCTTGACATTCCAGTTGTCACAAAATTGTCTAGGAATGTACAAAATTTGCAAAAATGCTCAAAAATTTGCCAAAATTTGTTGAATGATGATTGATGGCATGGATTATGCATGAAGTTATGCCTCAATAAGTATATCAAGCCTCCTATTCTCTTCTTGCATGGTTAGGGTTTCAATTTTGGAATTTGCCCTCTTAAGATTTGACCTTGCAATTTTGTTCCTCATGGAAAAATGCTTTTCCATATTTCTCTGAATGTCATTGTCTTTGTTGGTCTTGTCCAGGAGCTTCTCCAAACGCTGGTTAATATTTCTTCCTTTATGTGGCCTTATCTCTTCCCTGTCTTCTTCCTTCATGAAATCTATGTTTCTCTTCTTCCATGGTGTCTTGGCTAGAAACCCTAGGGAGATGAATTAGGAGTGAAATGTAGGTTTAAGGAGTGGGGAATGGGATGGAAAAAATTAGGGAGATGGGGGAAGGGATTATCAAATTGAGGTAGGTGACAGGGAGTAGGAATGTTGTGGGATTTGGGAGCCTAAGGAATTGAGATACCTAGGTCTTAGGGTTTAGAGGATAAAGGGCTCTGGGGAAAGGAAATGATAGTGTAAGGATAGGGATAGAGTTTTTAGATATGTAGGAAGGGTAGTGAAATTCTTAGGAAGTATATTTGGAAATTGGGAATGAATCTAGGGTTTTTAGCAAGGACGACACCAATTCTTTATAGAAGATTCAAAAACCACTAAAATTTGCCTTTAGGAATGTTAAGAGGTGGCATTAGATGTTGCTTGCTAGGAGGTGGAGAAACCCTTTGCTAAGGGTTTGTAGGACCTACACAAAGTTTGGAAGCTTGCAAGTGAAATTGGGTAGGTGCGCAACACCTGTTACAGGTGCACCCTCAATCTACTAGGTGCGCAGCGCCAATGCCAAATAAACTGGCATGATAAAATTAACTTTATGGATGATGTACAATCAACAAGATATGAAACTATGCCAGCAAGTAATCACATTTAGGGAAGAGTGAATTTTTTTAACTAAGACTACCATCAGTGACTAATTTTTTGCATGACCTAGTGGAATGATAAAAAAAAAATTGAATGCAACCCTTAAAATGATATGAAAAGAGGATTTTTGATCACTGATGGTAGGATGAAAATACTAACACTAAAAAAGCTAACAATTGTTATTCATGCACTAAATATGTGGCAACATTATCTGATGGGTAAGAAATTTCTCTTAATGACTGATCATCATAGATTAACTATCAATTTTAAGCAACCCACTTTGAATTCCAAGCAAACCCGTTGGGTTGACTTTTTAAGTGGTTTTGAGTTTGAGATCAAGCACTTGATAGGTAAGGAGAACCAGGTCGCGGATTCTTTGAGTCGAAAGGTACACTATATTTATGAAGTCTCTTTCAGTGAGGTGTGGACTACCTTCAATGAGTTGATTAAAGAGGCAGTTGGGCGTGATCCGAAATATCAATTTTTATGGCAGCAAGCTAAAGTTTCAAATAGCCACAAACAACAGTTGGGATACGAAATAAACCATGAAGGTATGTTGATTTATAAAGGAAGAATGTATGTGCCTAACCAAAAAAATATTAAAGATTTAATTTTGGATGAATATCATAAGATTCCATATGCAGGCTACCCTGGATACCAGAAGCCGATTACCATGCTTAGAAAATAATATTTCTAGCCTGGTGTTATCACAAAATCCAGCACTGAAGGGATGCTGATCAGGTAGACTCTGTGTAACTGTTTCAGACCAATCTTTTAGCTAAGGATTAGCCTCCCTAGCCTGAGAGGGCTCTCTCAAGAAAGTTATTGATTTTGACTGTTGATAAGAGGGCTAACTCTAGTAAAGTAAATTTAATAAAAAGGTTGG
>APFE030523076.1:0-29018 GCA_000404065.3 Pinus taeda | reverse complement strand
ATAGTGTTATAGAGGAAGTTATTTAGTTCCAACATCAATGGGATACTCCCTCTTTTGGATGGGGTAGCTCCTCTCTTGATGGGATAAGTTCCTCTTCCATAGGGATGCATGAACCATCTGGAGGCGCTCAATACACGTCAAACAATCTTCTAGAATGCTCTAGAAATGACCACAAGTAACTTTTTTAAGATGAAACTCGCACCTTTTGACCTTTACAGGAGTACGCACCCATCCCTTGACATACAGAGCGTACAAGTACACAGGTATAATGAACTTGGGATGCGTACATGTAGGTAAGGTAGAGAGAAACTGCATACCCAGAGATAAACATGTTTTTTAATGACTTTCTCTCTTTCTTGAAGTTTGACATGGAGAGCAGAGGTATGAGGCTTACCAAGGAGGATAATATGATTGTTGATGGAGCCATACTAACTGCAGATAGTCATGGTGACAAATTTTAGTGTAACAAAGACAAAATGGTGTTGCTGGTAAACGTGGACACTATGAAGAATACTGCAGATGCATTGACAAAATCCTTGAGCTCTGAGAATTTCTCTTGGTGTAGAGAAACAATGGGCATTTCAGGGCTGGAAAAATGATTAACCTCTCCTGTGTCCCCCTGTGGAAAGAAAACAACAAGTGGGAGATTGTTGGGTTGTGTTATATTCTTTCCACGACTAACCTACGTAGTGAATCGGGGGCCCCCTTCATTGCGCCGACTGCGTAGTGGGAGGCAGGTAGCCCCCCTCTACGGGGTCCGGGGTAGCGCCCTGGGAAATTTTTTTTTTGGACCCTATATTAGGTTGGGTGAACCTACCTATGGTTTTCAGTCCATGGTTTTGGACGCGATGGTTTTTCAGTCCATGGTATTGGATACTTCAGCATGTATAAATATGTATTGTAACATTGAAAGGAACATAATGAAAAATCAAGCTGGTAGTCTAGGTTTTCAGATCCAGTGGGAAATCTCTGTGTATATGTGTTTTATGTGATATGCTCTCGCATTTTTATTTTTCCTGTGATTTAGAATTCATATGCAGGTAATTTATGTACGGGGTTAAAACCTACATAGCGAGTACAACCAGATACAAATTAGCCCGGAAGACCAAGGTAAGACCACTTTCACTTGTCCTTGGGGTATCTTTGCATATCGGGTCCTTCCTTTTGGGTTGTGCAATGCTCCTGCCATTTTCCAGAGAGCAGTATTGAGTATATTTGCTGAACTAGTTCATGATTTAGTGGAAATCTATATGGATGACTTCAACCCTTATGGTTCTGACTTCAAGGAAGCTTTATCTAACCTGGGAAAGGTTTTGAACAAGTGTATTGAAATGAACCTATCCCTCAGTCCTAAAAAATGTGAATTCTTGATGACTGAAGGGACTGTGCTAGGTCATGAAATTTCTCAGCAAGGATTACAGGTGGACCCCAACAAAATTTCCATCATCCAAAGGGTCCCACCTCCTCAAAAGGTAAGAGATGTTCAAATTTTCCTAGGTTTAGCAGGGTATTATAGAAGATTCATTAAGGATTTCAGTAAGCTAGCCTCTCCATTGTTTGGTCTTTTGGGAAACGTTTTTGAGTTCATATGGGCTGACAACTGTCAAGAGGCTCTAGATACCTTGAAAAGTAAACTGGTCACTGCCCCAATTTTGAGAGGTCCAAACTAGGCCCTACCTTTCCACATTCATACAGATGACTCGAACAAAGAGATAGAAGTAGCCTTAGGGAGAATTAATGAGAAGTTGGCTTATGCCATATATTTTGTACGTAAAAACTTGTCCAGGGTAGAATTAAACTACAAGGTAACCGAAAAAGAACTCCTAGTTGTAGTCCATTCCCTAAATAAGTTCAGACACTACATCACCGGCTATCAAACATTTGTACACACTGATCATGCTGGAATTAGGTATTTAATGAACAATCCAGATGTAAATGCTCGTATTTTTAGATGGTTACTTTTATTGCAACAATTTGATTTAACCATTGTTGATAAGTCGGGTAAGGAAAATGTTGTTGTTGATTTTTTGTCTAGAATAGATCTGCCTGTAGGTGAAGAGGAATTGTGGATGACCAAATGCCAGATGAACACCCTATTTGCTATTTCAGTACTCTCTCCATGGTTTTCTAATACAGCAAATTACTTGGTTTTGGCACAGTTCCTGCCACACCTGTCCTCAAAAGAGAAGAGAAAGATTGTAAGAAAAAGTGCCCCTTTCACCTGGATTGGGGGAAATCTCTTCAAGCTTGGCCTAGATCAGGTTTTGAGGAGATGTGTCAAGGAGGAGGAATTTTTTGACATTCTCCTAACCTTTCATGATGGGCCTTGTGGGGGCCATTTTGCAGCAAAGAGGGTTGCCTTCAAAATTGTGCAAGCAGGTTACTACTAGCCCACTCTTCATCAAGATGTAAGGAGATATATCAGCCAATGTGACCGATGTCAAAGGATGGGGAAACCTACTCCAAGAGATGAGATGCCCTTGCAACCTCAAGTAACTTTCGAGCCATTTGAGAAGTGGGGCATGGACTTTGTCAGTCATGCCAACCCTCCTTCAAAACAGAAATCTTACATCATTGTGTGCACTAATTATCTGACAAAATGGGAAAAAATAAAGGTGATCAAGGTAGCAACAGAAGAAAAAGTAGTTGAGTTTTTGAGAGATAATATCTTCTACAAGTTTTGCTATCCAAGAGAATTAGTCATAGATCAAGGGAGTTAGTCTACCTCTAATATGATTGAAGACCTGCTCACGCATCACAAAATTAAGCACGAAACTTCCACCCCTTATCACCCGCAAGCAAATGGATAGGTGGAAATCACTAATAGAGATTTGGAATGAATTTTGACCAAGGTAGTGAGCAACAACAGAAACGATTGGGTAGATCGATTGGTTGAGGCCACCTGGGCCTATAACACCACCTGTAAAACCACCATAGGGTTCACACCCTATGAGCTGGTCTATGGGAAGAAGGCTTGCTATCAATAGAATTTGAATATAACGCACTAAGGATGGCATCTCAACTCGACCTAGATCTTTGCCATGCACAAAAGGAAAGGTTACTCCAGCTAAATGGATTGGATGAACAGAGATTACAGTCCCTTCTCCACTTAAAGGTAGTCTAGCTTCAAAGGAAAATATGGCATGATAGACACCTCAAAGGGAAACAATTCTAGGAAGGAGATTGGGCACTAATGTATGATTCAAGGTATAAAGATTTCAAGGGAAAACTGACAACAAGATAGCTGGGACCACACATAGTAGAAAACTAAAATGACAATGGTTCAGCTATGATCCAAACCATAGATGAAGAAGCCATCCCCATGCTCATCAATGGGCATAGGTTGAATATCTACAGGAAGCCCCTCTCCAAGTAAGAATTCATTGAGAAACTCAGTAAAACAGTGTCGATAGTGGACTAGGTATCTACCTCCAATCCACCCACACCCTTAAAAAAAATAGAAAATAAAAGATCCCTGGGTGAAAACCTCCCCTTGGACATGTCGAGGGCAAGTAATGAGGGTGAAAACCTCCTGAAGGCACCCCAACCGTCTCAAAAGAAGAAAAGAGAGAAAAAGAAAAAACAGCACCAGAAAATTAACTTTTTTTGAATGCTTTGAAGATTGCACGAGGGCCACAGAAGGAAAAGGGACATGGCCAGGATCAATACACCCCTGATAGATCATTTCTCCATTTCCATTATATTTCCCCAGTCCCTAATCTCATTTATTTTGGAAATTCTGCATCCTATAGGATGCTCTGTGCGTTCTATAAGAGATTCCTATAGAAATCACAAAGAGCTCGAAATGAAGTTCAGGAAAGGATCAAAGGGCTAGAAATTTGTTCAGAACGCTTTTGGACCTTCTTGCCACCATTCACCCTCCTAACTCTCCATTCGATAACTGTACCACTGCATTTCCACTCACTTCTTTCCTCCCTGCACAGAAAATATAGAATCTTATTTCTTTTGTTTTTTTTTTAAATGAAGTATAAACGAGCAGCACCCTGAACTTAACACTAGTGCATGCCAGCTACTTTTCCTTCTCCCTTAGAACCTTCCTCAGCTATCTATCTAGTCCTTGCTCAAGTCTCTGTAGAAATTTTGAATAATTTAACACATATTCAATGGAGATTATCCTGACCATGTACTATTGCGGAAAACATACACAATACATAAGCTCCTCTACGTTGATCATCAATATAGCAGCATCAATAACAATAAAACATCAAGAGCATTCACATATTAACACAGTATGTATCCCGGGAAAGCATCTCGCTAAAAACCCCAACTATCTGTATATTAATGATTGAGTCATGTAACATTACAAAGTACAATGCTTATCACAAGCAATCCAGTACCAGCTCCACCTGTTACACACAAGACAACTCAGATCTGAATCAATCCCTGGCTCAATTCTCTTCCGCTGCTTGCCTGCCTCCTCTGCGCAATCCTGCAAGAGAATGATGATAATACCAAGGCAGCCACGTCTTTCCTTGGCTAAATCACGTATTTCCAAGCTACAATACGTGCAAACTCATTGGAATACTCAATCCCCTGATTTGTGCAAGATCTGGTGCACAACTATAGTCACAACTGATAGCAATCTGATTCTCTAACACCTGTCCCTGCTGAACTGAACATGCACTGACATGCAACTGAGTTAACTGATGTATTCATTAGTTGTATTATGAGTTAATAACTTGTGAATTAATTAATAACTAATTCACCCAACTCATCTCTAGTCTATTTGCCAGTTAGACTAAATACAACCAGTTTAACAAAGCTAAACTGAACACAACTCCATCAACTGCACCTCCAGTCCACTAAACTCAACTCACTTGAGTTCTAACTGAAGTCTTGCATGCAAATATAAGTCATCCCATAGGTAACCACGTATTTCCTTCTGGGATCTGCATGTACCACATCCGTAGCTCATCCTGAAGTGCTCCAAGAGAATAAGACAAAGTTTATAGTCTAAATATTATTATGAGCTAATAATATTTGACTGTTCTATATTTAGACTGAGCAGTCACTCCGCTGTGATCTAAAATAGAAGTCCATCTATTTTTCCCAACTTGATCAATCATCCATAAACAACAACCTGCAATCCATAGACATGATCCATATGTCTAAAAATAGACATAGTCTAAAAATAGACTTGCCCCAAAAATAGCCTGCGGGCCCACTTAGTGAAGGCGACTCTTTTCACTAAGCTCCATCATCTTGTTGCAATCTCAACATCTTAGAATATGTAGAGTTGGTTCACATAGCTTCATGATAGGAATTAGTTTCTATTTCTTAGGATGTTGTTCTAATTTCCCTAAAACCATGTATTCTATTTAATGCATAATTTTGATGAAGAATGTAGAACATTCTGCATAACAGACTCTCCTGATTCAGACTCTCTTTCATGGAGCTAACCAATAAATTTTATTTTTCTTAATACAAACATTGCCATTTTTATTAATATATATATGCATGAGAATAGGTTACAATAGCTTTCTATAAATCCATGTATATTATTTCTGCTACGTTTTCAATCATCTCATGTGCCCATCTCATGTGCCCATGTATTTTATATATAACTCTTATCCTTATTGAGAGACCAAAATTAGAAAATCATGTGGGAAAAAGTCTATATTCAAATTTCACCGACATGAAAATTCAAATGGAACCCAACCAATGAATTCCTATGGCACTGACAAACAAACAGTGCAGCGAACATGATTCATATTAAATGCCACGTGGATTCCACTATCTTACGTGGCAGTGAAGGTGACAGATAGAAATCATAAAATATTAAATGTTAAAATAGAGTGTAGTTATGAGAGTTCAACTGCTCCTATTAATGTGGAAAGAAAGCCACAGATGATAACGATATGTCATGTGTAGTGACAGTCGAGGAAGATAGTAATGATTGTTTAATTCATTTTGAAGTTCTTGTTTTATTTTTATGTTTTTCAAAAATGGGCTATCTCAATTTGAGGATAAGGATTCCTCAATTTAAGGGTAAGGATGGCAGTCAGTTAACAAAAATGGTAAGATATTTCATTATATATTTAATCGAAGATTCATCCTAGCTATAATAACATTAATTAATTAACTTATTTTTCAAAATTAGTTATAAAAAAATTATATAATTAATCAATTAAGATTATTTTCAAAATTAATTATAAATTTGTAAGTTTTTGTATTGGTGAGGTTATATCATGATTATATTCAAGAATAACACAAGTTACATTATGGTCATGTCCAAGAATATTCATTATATATTTAATCGAAGATTTATTCTAGCTATAATAACATCAATTAATTAAGTTATTTTTCAAATTTAGTTATATTTTATTTATTTATTTATTTATTTATTTATTTATTTTTTTTTTATGATTAATCAATTAAGGTATTTTCAAAATTAATTATAAATTTGTAAGTTTTGTATTGGCGAGGTTACATCATGATTATATTCAAGAATAACACAAGTTACATTATGGTCATGTCCAAGAATAACACCCGAATAGAGTAGGGAATTGAACAGGGGACTTAACATCTAGGAGTGCTTTAACAAGGCATCGATCACCACCTAAATAAAACCATATGAACATAAAATTTGTATATGATTAATGTATATCAATAAAAACTAAATTATATTATTGAATATGATGTTAGAGATGATAATGTGAGTGGAGGTTATGTAGTACTTATCATATTAAAAATTTTGATTTCAAGTATATGTGAGTTAATTAGAAAAAGTTAAGGAAAGTGATTAGATCTAGATTTGGAATTTTGAAATTTATTTTTCGTTGTTCACTAAAAATTTGGTGAGGGTCACTTGTTTTTGGCATTTATCACTTTAAATAAGTGTAAGTTAATGAATGTTAACATTTTTAATTATATATAATTTTTTCATAATAAATTAATAGGCTGGGTACTTAAAAGCTATGAAAATTGAATAAGTCAAGGAATATGGGAATGCATAGTCATCATCATTGAGCGCTAATAAAATAATACTCTCCTAGTTGTTGATGTTGAGTAAACAAGCCACTAATTGCCCCCTCTTATTTGGTTCAAATCACATTGGATCCAAAATTTGTCATTAGCTTTTGTAGAAACATATTAATTATGTTTCTTAGTATTTTCAAATCGCAACATGCTCAAACATATTAACACCGCCACTTATTTTATTTAAAACTATGCAAATTTACCACATATACATGCAAATAAAAGAACATTGAACAATTGTTGTTGAAAAAAAGATTTATTAATGTAATTGGAATAAAGAACAACTTACATTGGTGCAAGATCTTTTGCATTCATCTCTTAGAAGTGAAAATTGGTATCCATGTTATGGAAAAACCAATCACACTTATGAAAGAAAATCTACGAATGATTTTGCAAATCTTTAGATTTGGAATAGTGGCCATTTGTTATAGATATGATCAGAAAATATACGAAAATACAAATATACCCAGAAATAACAAGATATAAATAGATAGAAATGCTTCACTTTATTGATCAAACCCTTAAGGTAGGGCAACACCATATATTCACTCCTTAAGGAAGGAGCACTCCACAAGCCATCTGCTTGTTCATACAATAATCCTTGACATCTCTCAATGGGGAGTCTCTAGCCTCTATATAGGCTTCATATCTACAATACCATGGGTCATTACCATGGTTACCTCAATACCATCTATCTAATACCATGGGATTATTACATTATTGCTAACTACTTGTGGTCCCTTACATGATATGGGTTAACCACCTTATTTATTACTATGGCACATCCCATTATTACATTATTCCGTTGGGTACCTCCCTTTGTACCCCATATTATCCTCCCTAGGTATACTACACCATTGGTCTCTGATTGTAAACTTGTAATTTAGCTAGTCATGAATTTATGATGAGTAACTTAAATGTTCGCTTGTCATATCCATGGTTTCAAAATTGTTTTACTTGTTACTTTTTATGTTGCATAAATTTTATTTAACGTCAAAATACATTTAAAGACTAAAAAATGTTAAACAAAATGTTAATTTCCAGGTCAGCTTGGACCTAAAACGTAAATTTATCCATGATTTTGTCATGACTCTTTCCATATACTTCATCGTAATAGGGATGGGTTGGATTTTAAATGGTAGAGCTAAGATGTGGGTATTTAGTGGAGATATTAGGAGTGGGTCATGCTATAAGGCATTGTTGGTTTTGCCTCATTTATAGGTATTGTTTTTCTTGTTTGTTCTCAAATCTTTGGCTCTTTATACTAGTCTTACTCATATTCGATTTGGTTATCAATACAACCTCGATAAGAAAGTCCTACTTACCTTCGTGGGGAATTCTCTATCTTTATAGTGTGGTGGGTCATGTGCCATTTTTAGCTTACATTTTCTTCCATGCAATCTATTTCCATTACATGAAGTTTTTTTTCCATGTTTTACTGGACTATCTTTGTCTCCACATGTACCTTGTCTTATCATTGGATTATATGATACACATCATGACTCCAATGTCAAGTAGCCTACATCTAAGCCTTGAACTGAAACCCACTAGAAATGGGCCAAGAGGAGAAGGAGAAAGGTAGCTAGGCATTTTTTTTATTACTAGCAACCCCAAAGAATCACCTAAGCCTAAGTTGGTACCATGGCTACTACAACCAATTATTAGCAACACTTCCCCAAACATGTCATGGATGAGGTACACTACATAGAAACCTTGGTCAAGAGGAAAAGGCGCAAAACCCTTAATGAGTAACGAAATATCAAATTTCTAAAATGGTTCTTTGACATTGAGTTCTCTTGTAGCAGAGATACCAAGACTTTAGGTTAACGAAATTGTATTGGCTCAATAAGTCCTTCATTGCCAATTCATAGAAGAAAAAGGGGATATATATCGTAGGAAATTCTCTCTAATATAAATCTAATGAACAAAAATGAGCAAAAATCCAAGTCCTGATGATCAACCAGACTTAGTGGTTTGAAACGTGTCGACAACAAAAATTGTAATGTGATTTACCAAAAACACTCTCTCATAACATTATGAATCACAAAAATTTGCATTCTGAAAAAAATATATAAAATTATCGTCGCTACAGTATATGACATACAAAAATTGTCATAGATTAAAAAAAAACAAAAATACACTCACACAATAAAACCAAATAAAAATAGTAAATTTAAAGAAACTAAAAATACTACCTCTAACCTTATTTTTCTTAATAAAAATACATATGAATTAAAAACACTGCCTCTAACCTTATTTTTCTTAATAAAAATACATATGAATAAAATAACTTTATTATGAACAATCATCTAAATTATTAATTAATATTATCTATCATCTCACATTGATGATGCAAAATTAATACAAAATTCATGTACACTTTATTTTAGTTTTTGTTAACGCTCATTATAATGAAAATTCAAATACTTTAAATAAATATAAAAATTTTTAAATTTCGGTAAAAAATGTTATTTGGTTAGAGTGTGGTTTTAGTTTCCTTCCAGGCAAACTACAACTTGCTAGGATTATATAGCACTTTGTAATTTATTAAAATAAATTTATACTCGCTTGAAAATAATTAAATCAAAATATAATTGACCATGTAAGGACATTTGAGTTCCACATATAATAATAAAGCAGGGTCAATGCACACAAGGGTATCCCTGAATATGATATCCGATTAGTATTTAAGTGATTTATAAGTGGTGATATTTTTATTTTTAATTGGAAACGTTTTACTTTTGTAAAAGAAAAGATGAATTTTTAATATTTTAAATGTAGAAATAATGAACTATATCAAGTGGTGGGACCAGTAAATAATGAATATAAAAATAGAGGAAGTAACATTAAGAGATGTGATGTGTAGTTGTTGGAGTGGGTGAGATTGTGCCGTTAGACTTGTCAATTGATAGTTGTGATAATGGTACGGGTAATTTAATTTATTGGGATATATTTACCGATGTAAATTAAGATTACGTATTATTGGTGTAATCTTTACAGCACACGTTTTTGTTAGTTGTTTTTAAATGGAAGTTTTTGTATTACTTAGCAAAAAGAAGGATATATAGATTTTCTAGATAACTTTTTAATGGAGTTTATTTTTTTCCCAATATATACAGGTTAAAAGCTAGACTTTAAAGCTTTTATGATAAACTCATTATTGCGGAGATTTGATATAATTAAGCACTATAAGATATTTCTCTCATTCTAGACTTTAAAGCTTTTATGATAAACTCATTATTGCGGAGATTTGATATAATTAAGCACTATAAGATATTTCTCTCATTTCACTGCGTTGCCAAGTAAACAAGATATACAAAATACTTCATATGATAGTAAAGTTGACACTTTACAAACACAAAAATATAAACACTTAGGAAGACAACATAGGGAATGAGCTTCTATATAATGAGATGCCTTCTGGTACATAATCAACGAAGCTTAATCGTGAACATGCCAAGAAAGGCTCCAAGATAAAACATAAACAAAATATTTGTCCCACAATAGACAGACCCACAGATAAAGGCCATGATTGGTCATAACAAAACAATGGTATTGAAAGCCACGAGCTAGAAACAAGGCCTAACGAACCAGAAGCAAACCACCAAAGGTCATACCATCACGCCTTGAATCTTGAACAAAAAAACTTGACACTGATAAACCATCTTGCTCGATCATTGCTCATTATTTGAGGAGGAGATTGTTGTTGGAACCCTTGTGCTGGAACCTGGAGGGTCAATTGAATCTCCATTATTTGATTCACAAGCGATATGGCCTTATACATGTGTGAGTAGGGAATCAATCTTGTCCAGGAAAAATCTTTGGTTCATGAGCATTCTTTCAATGTCTTCCAAAGAGGTGAAGAGATTGTATCTTTGTACTTGCTTGTCTTTCAAGACCAAACCCAAGAGGGCCTCCATTTGTCAATACAAATTTCCAATTTCAAGTATTGCTTCTCCATTCCCCTGGTATGACCAGGGTCATGAACTGACACCGACATATCCTCTATGATCTTTGAGTTTGAATGAGATTGACGTTCGATCCCTACTTGAGTCTCCACCTTTCAAATTTGTTTCCTAGTCTCTGGCGGAACCACATTAAAATAGGTGGCAAGCAAGACATGAGTAAAGAGTCTTACACCTCCCTAACCTTGAGGATTGTTACCACCTCTCCTTTGTCTGCATTTCATTATTTACCTGACCGACATGGATAAACCCCTAGGGGCACACCTTAGACAATCGCTATGAATTCCTCTCCCTACAAAGAAACAAGAAAATATACCAAACCCTCCAATGATAGGACCAGAATGGCACCCTACACAATGATCCACATAACTTAAGACACAAATGCTATACTTGACATAGACTTCGTCAAGAGAAACTGCATGCTTGACATCCTCTGAAAGAGAATCAAAACCCCACACCAAAACATAGAAACCGACTTGTGTGTACCCACGAGCCCTAATTACTAAAAGAACGAACACAACCCCTTAATAAAAACTATTGGACACTTTCTATAATTACAACAAAGTTAGCACACCAGCTTCCAAATTCCTCCAACCATATAATAGATCAATGTATAGAATTGGAAAAATGTCAAAAGCTCAGAGCTTGAAACCACAAGAAAATAATTAAAATACACTCGCCTTGCAAAACGGCCTGCAATCGGTTTAATAGGTCCAAAGACAAAGACTCTGAGACCCTAAACCAGACTCAAGCTAGAAGCTCGAAACCCGAAACCACATACAAATAAATAAAACACCCTCGCCTTGTAACATGGTATGTCATCATTATTTCAAACTCGAAGACAATGGCTCTGAGACCCCATAACCAAACTCAACACAACTTAAAAGAAGAAAGACCAAAATAACTAGGCAACACAAGAAATCGACCTGATACTCCACAACGGTAGACACCGACCCACTAGTCTTCAAAGTCTTTTGTTGCGATACACAAAACCAATCGCCCACATAAAAAGGCCAAATCTTTCACCACATTTGCAAAACATCAGATCGACCTCTTACCACAACACTTCCAGACTTTAGCCTTGATGCCAAGAACTTCTCTAGTCTAGGTGTGAAATAATGCTTGCAATAGGAGCTCGAGGGTTTACCCTCGCCTCCATATAAATCCTCAACAATGAAACCAAAGACCTCCATACAGACTCAATTAATAAAAAAAGCCAATTGTAAGCATTGCATGTCAATGCATCCAATATTATGCCACATCCTCAATGTCTTAATTTCCACATCTGATGGAGTAGCAGACATAACACCAAAGCCTCTGCATCCTCCGCATTAATACTCCATCGAAGAAATTTTTAAAGAAAAAGTTAATATTAAAAAAATTGTTATTTAAAAAAAATATTAACTTCAAATATTTGTATGAGTAAAATAATATGTTGATTGAATTTAGTTTAAGTATTTTAGAGAAGGAATATTATTTTTTCTGTGATATTATTATATTCAAGTTTTTAACATTTTGGTTTATTTTAGGGTTTATTTTTGAAATGAAGAGAAGATTAGGTTTATTTTATGGAAATATGTGATATGATATATTAGGGGAAAACATAATTATAATCAAAATGTTATGTTTTAAAAAAAAAACAACATCAAAACTAAACTGTTGAATTTATTTATTTATCTGAATTAATTTAGATTTCACATAAACTTTTATATCTATGTTTTTGTGATAATTTAAAAAGTTCATACTATTTTTTCTAAAAGTGATAAATTTACCTACCATAACTCAGTGGTCAACCAATAATATGAACAACTATCGATCGTTGTTATCCATGAATACGTATTGACTTGTTATGCCCCCTGGGCCGCATATTAAGTCCCTAATAAGCATTCATTATTACTTTAATTTTTATATTAGGAGGTTGGCTAGAAAATTTTATGGTCCCATTTTATTATAATTGTACCCTTTATCTCCTATATGTATACTTAGTCTTGGGATCATCAAATCTTGTCACGTACATTGTAAAAGAAGGTTTTTCCCTCGAAGTGGACTGCAATTATTGGGTTCTTATCATTTTTAAGGTGCGAGGTTCATACCATTTGTTATTAGGGTATACAAACCTAAGGTTTTGTTGCTTCAAACAGGTAATCACTATTATTCAAGAAAAACCATGTCATAAGGACGTATGCTTTAACTCTTACCAGATTCCTTGAGGTCTTGGGTCACTAACATGTTTCCTTACCTCTGAGAAGACAAGTTCTTAGCTAATCAAAATTAGTTTTAGGTCTTACTCTAGGGCCAAGAGGTGGTTTTGGCCTAAATAATATTTTCACCAAATCCAATATTCCTTGTGGTCATGACAGAGGCTATCTCGAATGGGGTCTTTTGCTTTCTAGTAATAGCTAGCCTTAGTCCCATAAATGAGACTAGATACTGCTATGATCACAATTCAATCTTATGCTTAAGAGAAGAAAAAAAATCCACGACATATTTTTTTATTTTTAACCTTTATTTGTAATAATTAAAGATCCTATAGAGTACTTTAATTTAACTCCTCATCTTAAACACACACATTTATTGGAAAAAAGGGTGATTGGTAAAATATTAATTACTCTATCTCTACACATTTTGAAGAGAGAACAAATCTTAACTGGTTCTTTATGTGAGCTAAACTAGAATACCGTGAAGTAAGGAAGAGGGAACCCCAAAGTGAATTGAATTGATTGTGTTGCTTGATTATAAAGGATTTTTTTGGATGGTCCATGAATAATGAATAGATGATGCATGCATAACTAGTTGAAGGGATCATTTAATGGGGATAATGACGGGAAGATGTAGTGGAGGAGGTTGCGAGATACTTGTTCATCATAAAATCAACATTGGATCCACAAGGGTTAGGGTTTCCAATGCCATATCTTGCAATGTTTTGATAAAAAACTCTATGGATAGATCAAATAATACAAGTGGCAAGAATAGTGCAAGATGATTATGCCAAAAGGTGTTAGTCTAAAATCTAGTAAGGTAGAGATATTTTTCATGTGGATATATAATATTATATATATATATATATATATATATATATATATATATATATATATATATATATTATATATGAAAAGGGAGATTTGATATGTATACCTAATATACAAAATTGCTATATAGAGAGATATAAAGAGAGATACGATATTGAGACGTATATATAAAAACTATAGATATGATATTATATAAAAAAATAATTACAACACAAAGACATAATCTTGACAATAATCAAATTGTATTTTTTACTTATCCATATTTGCATAAAATTTGAGTTTTAAGTTGAATAAGACTATGACCAACCTAGATCCATCTTGCATTATCTAAAAGTTTACAGCTCAAGGGATTTTATCCCTTTCAACACTTGATAGGTCCAAGGCTAACATGGATCTACACTAATATATAAACATAATCTTCGAGGGACTTATGTATCAAGAGGATATAATGAGTCATTGTTATGTCTAGGGATGTTTCATGGGTTGTTAATACAATTCAATTATATGATAGAAATAATTGGTTCATATGAGATCAATATGCCATAATGCATGAGAGGGTCATCATGTCAACAATGTTTTAACAATGGTGAATCATTGAACTTGCTTTATGCATCCTTTCCTAAGTGGATATATATATATATATATTATATATATATATATATAATATATATATATATATATATATATATATAATATATTTCCATCAACTAAGAAAGAAATCCTTTTCAATTATTACATGTATTCTACATTCCATCCCATAAATTTATCAATTACCCTACATGTTTTTTGTTAAGCAATAAGTGGTAAATTTTATTGATAAAAACTACCACAAAAGCTATTGTAGAAGTTACCACATTATATTGTTACACATAATTTCAAAGGAGTTGATACCTAGTCTAAAAAGAGTTATATTGCAAGCATAAAATAGAGATTGGATTTGTCCCTACACAAAACTGTCTAATAGCCCTTGATGTTATATATTCTATAATATATGCCTAATATCATAGTAGTCCTACAAAACATTGAAATTATCAAAGCTCATAGTGGCTAGCTACATCATCCAAACCTGCACTTTTTGGTTTAGGATCATAAGTCACGATTTCCATTTCCTCATCAAGCTAATACCCAATTTCATCCTCTTTTAATTCTCCCCTAGATGAATTGTTTGAAAGTATTTGGTTTGATGCCATGGAATAGTCGTACTTGCTTAAATTCACTACCAAAAAATGAACAAGGTTACATTCTAATTCTGAGTTTGCCATTTCTTCAACTCCACGAGAGACCCCACAATTTCTACCATTTGAGTTGCAATCTAGCATTCTATTTCATGAATTTTAGAAGTGAAAGTAAATATTCAAGATCTATTATAATGTATGTGTTTTTCATGGCTTTTGATGACTCTGTGGATCTATTGCAATTATCAAGAGCCCATTAGTTACCCACTAAGGATAACTTCTTCTTTGCATTTTACATTGCTCGCAATACCCTCCTTACTCCTCAGTTATCGGGCTTAAGAGAATTTTATTTATCACTATTTCAAGAAGTGATACCACTTTCCAATACTCAAGCTCAATTGTTGCAGAATCTTTGGAGTCAAAGATTGAGAGAATGAACTATGTCTAAGGTCAATGTCTACATGTGAGTCTTATGGTTCCTTGTGGTTGAGCAAACCACCAGGGGGGTGGTTTCGATGAAAAATTCCAATTAAACATTAGTAGTCCAAACATAAAACAAAGTGCAATGAAATTCCTTATCTAACAAGAAAGAATTTCATTCCCCCAACACAAATCGAGTAGCAATGTTATTATCCCACCTCAAACTGGAATAATAAGAAGCCAATAGAAATACACATGTGAATTCAAGGCATAATGCTTACATAGGGGGAGCTATCTACCCTTATCATTACCATTCAAATGATTGTTTGAGTGACCTTGATTGCGATCCATGTGACAATTGATCAGACCAAGACTACATGTCATGTGATAGATTAATAGCACTAAATATGTCTTGGTACTATTGACTAATTAAGGGATGATTTGTTGACTTAATATACCATTAACCGTAACCTCCCCCTCTTTTAGATTAAGCCTAAATTAGTCCATCAACCTGTTCCACTATTGTTTTCTTGCAAAAACATGATAATATTTGATATCAGAGAATGATATTATCTCTTGTTTGAATTGTTCACATTAAGGCTAGTGGATTGTCTCCCATCACTAAATCATAAAATAATTTATGATTATGTTGAAACCTCTTATCCCAATCCTTGGTTGCACACCTATACCTTTACAATTTAAATCCTTACCACAATGTATAAGCTTTGTCCTTTTATTACACATAACAACCCCTAAGTAAAATAAGTTTTAGTTGTCCCTTCGGGATCCATGATAACCCCAATAACTATAATTTCAATCGCTAGTCAACTTTTTCCCCTCAATAAAAAAACCGCCTATTTTATGCGGCTAATCCAATCTAAATACCCTACATGTTAAAATATGAGCATGGAAAAAATACATTTGAAACTCTTAACTAAGTATGTTTAGTTTGGAATTAAATTATAATTTAATTGGTTAAGACATACACATAAATTCCTACCTCTATTTATTTATCATAATAATGTTGGTACTCATAAAAAAATTATATACATGAAAAAGAAAGTGGGTTTCAATGGTTATCATTAAAGCATGGATACATTAAAAAAAATAAAAGAAAGAAGACACTAGACTTTACAAAAAAACTCATTGCAAACCTACTTATGAATTCTCACCTCTCCTTTTCACAAGAATATACATGAAAAAGAGGAAACGTGTCACTGATCGTAATTAGTCATAAGAAAAGATAATCTTAAAAAAACTCCGCTAGAATTTTTTATTCATAAGAAAAGATACAAATTAAAAATTAAAAAAGGCCACTAGATATTGTTCTTTAAAATTGTTTATGGTCACAAGAGATGTTTTCTACAACTCAAGTGGGTGTATTTATATGTGTCACATTTGTACATTCTGGGTCAAATAAAATAAAAAATAGCATAAAACAATTTTATTTCGTGGTCGGTCTATTAATTAAATAATAGAAAAATAAATTAGATAAAAATAAAAATATATATGTTAAAACATATCCTATAACAAAAAATTATTTAGATTTACATAAGAAGTAAACGTTGTAAGTAGTGTTATTAATGCATTATCATATTAGATATTAACAAGGGAAGTTGCGAAGCAGCAAGTCCTTGCCATTGAGTCGAAGAATTGGTCCATCTTTGATGCTATAAATCTTTTCCAGTGGTTAGCAGTCATAGAAGGTTAAAATGTGATATGCGCAAAAACTTATATGGTCTTCTCTAATTGTTTTGATTGTTGAATATGGCTTTCATAATGATTGCTGCTCTCTAATATGATGCATTAGTTTAATGAGCTACAATAGAAAACCTATTAGAAGTATGATCAAACACATACATTAGACATGTATTTAGAGATTTTTTCCTAATACACATTAATTAAGGTCTACATTACGGATAAAGCATCTCAAATGCATACGCATCCATCTGAAATATAGTTTGCACTATGCATATCCATGTGGATAGGTAGTCACATCTTGCCATAGAATGTAAGAAATAAGCGAAGAGACGAAGATATGTATATGTATTTGCTTGTTTTGTAGGGTTTATAAGCGAGATAATTTTTACATGAATGAAAGCGATGCACTCTTTTGGGAAGGAAGTTTCTGCAATAAGTTGTTATTTCCATGAAGCCTCCAATCATTGATTGCAATGTAAATTAACTATGTAATTTTACTTGTGACCTTCCATATGTTAGGTTGATAGAGTTTTCACCAAAAAACATTATAGTTCATATAATTGTATATATTTGATTGAAATTTGAATATAGTTTCTTTCAACAATCTGTTTACAAGAATTCCAATTTTCATTTACAAGAATGCCAAATTGCTTAACTTTTGGAGTGAATTTGGACTTCACATGCACATGACTCGATCTCAAAACACAGGAAAAAAACTCAATTGCAAGTGATGGGGAGAAGTGATGGACAATGCAGGAAATAGGGCATTATTTATACAACAATTAGTAACTCCCACGGTAGAACCCATCGACATGATCAATGACAGACTCTATGTGAAACATTGAAGGAATAATAGAATGAATCTTTTGACGCGAATTATTTATTAACTCTGGAAATACCAAATGTTGTTTATTCATCCAAGAATGTTTCTTTGAGGAAATCCAAGTTAGTGGATTTCAAGTCTTCCAGGTGGATGCTTCTTTCAGTTATTTCGAGTCTTCTGGGGGAATTTGAATTCCATTTACATCTTTAAGAGGGATAAACACTGTATTTTTAGTTAAAGCTTATAATCTAACAAGAAGAAGAAATGCATTTTCAATATTTTAAGTGTTTTTTAGTTTAATTTAATGATATATTGAGATCATTGAAATATTTTTAAAGACTCAAATTTACAATTAAGTTAAAGATAATTAAAAAATTATAATTAAATTAAGAAGAATTTGAATTTTTGATAGTTAAAAATAGATATGTATAATGTTAAAATTGGTACATATTGAGAATCATTCTATGCCATGGGCCCATCCTCTAAACACTTGTCCACACTGACATTGTCTTCTTCCTTGTGTCGACCCTCATTCTCTTCATTTTCATTCTCTCTATTGAAGTTACTCTATGTTCTCTTCCTCATGGATTGCATGTATTTCTTTATGGTTCATTTGACACCTGTAGGATAGGGTGTTCAGCTAACTCGAAGCAGATTTTAGCCCTTCAACCCCCCTGCTTTCATTTATGATTCAAAAAAACACAATCAATGTGTCACTAGTCTGGTCTATGTAGTGGTTTCAGTTTGTTCGAAATTAAAGAACAATCATGGTTGGGCTTGCCGATGAAAACAAAGGAATGACTATTGGGCTTTCCGAAGAGATGAAACCAAAGCCTGCATGGTGAATCTTTCCCAATATCCTTAGCCGTAAACACTGACTCCTCATCCAGGTTCAATAGGTGATCCCTGTTTTAGGAGAATGAAATAATCTTCAGACAAGAATGTCTATACTCGCTTTAGGATAATGAAATAATCCCTAGTAAATAAAGTGAATACTGCTCTTAGTAGCCCCAAAATATCCTCTTTATAAAAATTCTCTACTTGTTTTAACCTAATTAATGTACTTTGTCTAAAGGTTTCGGTACCCATATTGATTGTATGAGCTCTTACTAGAAACAAGAAGAAAACTAGAGAAAAATACATGAACATAGGTACCTTGCCTGCTCAAATTCCTCATGCAAACTTTCCATTCTGTCCTCAATGCAATTGACTTTGGTTTATGTCCTCAACACAAATCATTGCTACATATCAACCCATGCTCTTGTCAACAAAGTTGAACGTATGAAATAATGGTTCCTACTTGGAATGCATACAATGATGAGCTAGAAATCTAAGCAAGAGTCATAACAAAGTTGCTTAATTTGATGACACACACCCCCTCATCTGTTTACAACTTTCCTTTAGAAATATTAGGAGGGACATCTATATGAATGCACTCTAGAGGGGCTACTATGATCCCTTACCTTAGAAGCACCAGATGGATGGATGCTTGTGTGTTGGAAGTGCTTTCAATGATTATATAGATGCCCAAGCTTCCCATATTTTGGAAAGTAAATAGAGTAAACCAAGATACTCATATATAATGAAACTCCATATTATAATTCTAATGCTATCTAAACCTATATGGTTCATAATTGTGATAGTGTGAACTTAGCATTTATCATTTTCAATTTTCTAGCTATTCCACCTTTTGTAAAGTATAGTGTTGTCTGGTGCAACTCGTATTATTTCTAAGCTTTGTAAGGTAGACAATAACAATCTAACAACCACCAGCTCTTGCATGTAGAAAGGTTAAAACATTAATAATAAATATAAATCATTTTTCTATGGAAAAGTATTTTCGTATCATATATGTGGACGAATGAATTGAATTAAAATTCCCTTGTAATCAACCTACAACCAAAGTCAAGATTTAAAGACCCTCTTTTATATTTCTAAAGACAATTTAGGATGCAAAACAAATTTCACAGCTAATAGGGGAATTAAAAACTAGGGAGAAACCAATCGTACATAGAAAATCGCTTTGGATAGATGAGGTACTTATGGTTTAAAATAGACTCTATTAACTAATAGCTTATACATACTTATCATATTGGAATCCAATAGACCCATCCGAGGACCAAAATCCCATGCTAGGAATACCCTATACGACTTATATTATGCGTAATAGCCAACTCACCGACTTATTGTACCCGTGATGTCAATTCTTGCCCAACAACACCCATTTTTTGATTATCTGCACATACAATCTTGAACATTTCTATAGATTTTTGTTGCACTACATCAAACATGGGGGCAACGGGACCATCCTTTTGGATATTACCAAGCACTAGGTTTTTTACCTTTGTTCCATTCTGAAGTCATCCTCTCGGATTTCTAACAACTAACTAGTTGCATATTTTGTTCCGTATAGGTGGCAACATGGCATGATTATGAATGTGGCAACAAGTGAAAACTCATGGAAGCATGGTAGTAAGTGTAAACTCGAAAAATTTAAGGTTATCCTAAGCAATGCTAGCATTACTATATTATGGAAAAATGACTTGATAGTATGCAATTTAAAGCTAAGTTTTTGGTGCAATATGTGCCTCTCCGCCTCGGGAAGAGGCCAAATAAGACCTCCAAATGTTTGATTCGCTAACAGGAAACCATTTTAGTGTTTAATAGGCTCAAAAAAGGGTGAATTACAACATATATAACAATATTTTGTTTAAATAATTTTTAGTCCCTACAGACGACTCATATTACAACCTATGGCAGGGACTGATAATAATATCAACATCGAAAGAAATCATATCAACCGAGATTCGTGTACTTTAGAGAGATTATAGATAAGGACATCGATTTCACATACCAAATTGAGATTTACATGAAAAATGAATATTATAGCTAATGTTATTAATGCTTTACAATATTTAGTGTTACTATTGCATGAATATTTACATGAACATTGCAAGTAATGTTATTAATGTGTGGATTTACATGAGAATGTGTTTATTCATGTATTATGGAGTAGTGTTATTAATGCTTGACCATGCTCTACTTGGAATTTCATATAGTAAAAAAAAATCCCTACTTGATATTTAATATAATATTATTGGAATTACGGACCTGTCACTTTTTTCTAGTGTTATCAATATAGTTTGTATTTGATATTGTGGAGTTTATTTCTATAAAGGCTATGGTATTTTAATATAATGCATGTTTATATAATGTGTGTGTGTGCGCGTGTATCTATATATATATATATATACATACACACACACACACATATACATGTGAAAAATATGAGTATTATAGTGTAAGTTTATATCAACATAGATCCATCTAAATCCCAATTCTATCAAGCACCAAAAATGACCCAATTCCTCGAGGTGTAAACCATTCTTTGAGTTTTCCACCTTAAGGATTTGATCCATGTCTTTGTATATTCAGGGTTTAGATAGATCTATCTTGGTATTATTTGATGCAAATTTAATTCAATTTAATATGTATATGTAACTTCAAAAGGTCGGATACATGTCTTGCTCTTAAAAATTGATGCTAATTATGCCAATGGTATCTTTTATTGGGACATGTCTTCTCTCATTTCTCTAGATATGCTTACACCATTAGGCTCTTCTACCATTCTTTAGCCCATAAATGAAGTGAGAGCAAGGATTGCAAGTGGAAATATATTTATCCATCCCACACTTTTTGGTCACATGAACTTATAATAAGGGAGAACCTAGGAAAGTGAAAATCGTTACTAATTAATCATTCTATCTTTGTCCCCCCTTCTTGGATGGAGACCCTGAAAAATTCAAATAATAACAATACTTGATCAATGAACTCTATTTTATTTTCACAAGTCAAGGGTTAGTAGGTGTATTCTATTAGAGTTCAAACCATTTGGCTACACAAATTATAACAATATGGCCACTAATCATCATTCTACACTTACAATGGCATTGACGTGGACTATTAATATTCCACGCTAATTAATAACTATGTTGAATGTCGAATGACATTCAACATATCTATAAGGAGACCATGCAAAAAAATTCAACGAAAAATATAATAAATATGTTGAATGTCATTAGTGTTGACATTAGTGAATCTCAGGGACCAATGGAAAAATCAATAAGATATGACAACAAAAGAAAATAGGGATAAAATATAAGACATATAACCAAACCTAAGGAATTGGTTACTAGGAGATTTTTGGATTTTGTGTATGTAAAACCATAACATGATATTTATATTAATAAAAGATTACAACAAAGATCATAACAAAGATACATCAAAAAGTGTTTTTAATCAATAGTTGAATGACTATTAATATTCCACACCTAATATTGGACCAATTAATAAATATGTTGAATGGCTATTAATATTCCACACCAACTAATAAATATGTTTAATGTCATTAGGGTTGGCATTAGTAAAGCTAAGGGAGCGATGGAAAAAACAATAAGATATGATAACAAAATCAAATAGGGATTAAAGATAAGATAGACAAACAAACATTAATGAATTAGTTGCTTGCATATTGTTGGGATTTGTGTGTGTGTAAAACCATAACATAATATTTATATTAATAGAAATCTACAACAAAGGTCATAGCAAAGATATAACAAAAAGTATTTTTAATCAATAGTTCACAAGCCAAAAGAGATAGTATTCAACATATAGATAGATACAAAAAAATTACTTCAGATACAACATGATACTAAAGTATATGTAGGTATATATCCTACAAAAAATGCCTAAAATCCTAATAACTTTAAAAAAATATATTTATTTATATAGTTATAGGCTAGTCAAATGGTGGCTTAATCCTTTGTTCACTTCATTGAGTTCATCACTATCTTTGTTGTTTCCACTTGCTCTAGTACTTGATGAACTACAAGCTTACCATAGTTTGAATCTGTTAAAAAAACATGAATGTAATTTCAAAATTCTTTCCTTTCGATAATTAAGCAACTAGGTGACACAACTCTCTTTGTTCAAACTCCAATATAGTGATATGATTTTTCTTCTATAAGTGTATGTCCGTTATAACTTTGACTTGAGAACAAATAATGTTCTAATGGTCCACTGTTTTTTCTTTGATTGACTAAACTAAGTTAGCATGTCTATCAATTGCCTCATTGCGGAATTTAGGGGCCCTCTTAGTCTTAGATAACTACTTATATTCCATCTAAAAATGGTTGTAGTCCCAATCACAAGGTAGAGGAAGGTATCTATCAATGGTGTAGTCTAACTTATAGACGAAACAAAGTTTTTCATCAGAATCTGGTGAAACAATTTCAAGAAAGAATGTGATTTTTTGTTGTTTAAAATGCATTTTTAATGCATAAATGGATTCAACACCCTGGAAAACCCCTGGGGCACTTAAATTATACAAATTAAACAACTTAAACTCAAGTTTTCAAATATATTTGTCGGATTTTGATTAAAAATAACCAGAAAAATTGTTGTGAAAAAGGTCATTTCATCTATAAGTTAGACTACGTCATTATTAATTAAAGGTTGCAAAACTTATAACGAGACAAAGTGGAAAATCAGACCCAAGGAAAGACCGATAAATGAATGTGGCCAACTTCTAATGCAGGGCTGAGACAAAGATCCTGTTAACCCAGAGTGCTCATAATTATCCCAATTTAGATTTCCCAATGCTAGCAGAGAAGTAGAGAAGAAACAACCAAAGCATAGAATAAACATGAACCATACCATAGGAACAACAATTGTTTAAATTCTAGATTCAAATATAAACATAAAGCATCTCAAACCTATGTTTCCAAAAAGGTGCTCCCAAAATTATGCTATGGTGATGTATGATTACCCCATGAAGAAAATATTGAGAAGCACATGTATCACCATGTAGACAACTAAACACGTGAACACCCAACTTAGTCTTAAACCTCAAAACTAGAACCTAGGGAAATCTAAGAATATCTCCATTAAAATCTCATCATGCATACCGATGGGAATAGTAATTACCCTCTTTTATTCATTTATCTTATTATCATTATATTCTTCCAAATCAACAATTTAATCAGTTTCTCGCCATTGTTTAGCCATTTTTTCTCCAATTACAATTCTGAGATATCATGTGTTCTTGGTTAAAACTATATGCTAAATAGATGATTTTTACTAAGAAAAGAATAATAATGCATGATTTTTGTATATGGGATTGTTAACTTGTGAAAATTTAGGATTCAAGAAGAAGTCGTATATATTTTGTTATATAATTAGGTGTGGAAGAGTGTCTCATCAACATTAGGAACCATTGTTAAGAATATAAATTTCTATAGATGTTTTCATCAACATTAAGGATTAGTTGTGAAATTATCCAATGTTGTAAACTTTCTCATCATTGTTAGTGTCCATTTTGGAGGATACACAATTAACTTGTGTCAAAGTCTCAGATAAAACTACCTGGTAATTCTAATGATAACAGATTATGCCAAGTGCCACGCCAATGACATAAAACACTACATATAGGGTTCTTATTGATCTATAAACTTAATTCCACTCATCCTAAGTGTAAAATGTGTCTTGTGTAGTCGATAGGAGAGTAATCTGAAATATTTAGTTGTTAGGATGTGACCCACCCTTGAAGAAGCGACAATCTTTTTCTTTCTCCCTTGTTTAAGGAAAATAGCTGAGATAAGTTTGAGCTAGTCATTCCTTGGAAATGAGTAACCACTCAAGAATCTATACATATTTCGTATAAAAGGAAAACAAAAGAACCTGAGGGGGTTATGATTAACAATATATCACTATGAATATAGATACTTTTTCTAATCTTATTATTTTATTATTACTTGTTTTTGAGCTAGTACTTGTGGTTGATTGAGTTAGTATAGGGGATCATCCAACACAATGTAGAGCAAGGTCCACTCTATAGCCATGGTGATCCTGTTTCTTTTCTATGAATATTTATTAAGACTTACTCTTTTATATTTTCATTGTTTAATGGAAGTTATTTTGTTATTTCTATTAAATTTCTGTAATTATAATTCCTATATATTCTTTTGTTGTTGTAGGCCATTTCTTTCTTGCTATGGTCACTTCGAATTTATTTCCATCTGTTAACTAAGGTTTTACTTGTTGTGGTTATAATAGTAATAGCTAAATTAATTCCAAAGCACCTAAATTTGTAACAATGCAACAGGCTGAATTACTTTCATCAAGTTCAAGTTCGTTTTAGAAGCATGAATATTCTTAGTAACTGCAAATTTCACTAGTATAAATATTTGTAATTGTTATAGATTTTCTGAAGTAACACAAGTAATTGAATTGTTGTAATTTTTGCATTTGTGTAATTAAATTAGCTGTTGGATAAATTTTAAAATAATGAAGTTAATATAGTTTAATATATTGACTATCATTTTAGTTTTGAATTGTTTAAAATTTTTATATACTTAATAATAACAAAAGGAAAAAGGAGAATCCCTCCCCCCCCCCCCCCCCCCCCCCCACCAAAAGAAAAGAAAAGTATTTAAAAAATACATATATAATGCATAGTGGTTTGAAAATTCTTATGCTCTTGGGTTGATAATTAAAGTGGATTCTAGTAATCATTGGCGTGTTGATTCCAACATTGTCAGGAACCTGCCAATTTTTTATATCATTGATGAGGAACATGCCAATTTTTGGGGTCTTTTTCTTTGCATTCAAAACATTTTCCTAAAAGATACAAAATCATTATTTGATATTCAATCCTAACCTCTCAATGCATTTTTTTCCCTTTTAATAAGCATGAATGAATAAACTAAGAGATAAGTTTGGAAGGTTTCTTCCCAATCTTCCTCCCACTTCTATTTTTGTAGAATTAGCTAAGCAAGGACGTTTTGCTTCAAATTATTATATTGTAAAAAATAAACCCGAAGTTAAAGTTGAACATGAACTACCACATTGATTTTTGGCAACTTTGTGCATTTGGAAATAAACTATTTAAGAGATAATATGACAAAAAGGAGAGGGTCAAAAATTTAATACCTTCAACATCAAGTAATGACATTATGGTTACTAAAGACGAGATTGGAAATTTGATTAAGGATATGAAGGAATACATTTTAAATTTAGTATCCATGAAATTGGATGTTCTACAGTAAAATTTAAGGAAACAAAAGGAGGATGATAAAGATAATTGTTTTCACCATGTGTCAAACTTGAAGAAGTCAAAGGAGATGCATGACAAAGTGATTGGGATGTATGAGGTAAACAATTTCAGCCAATTCATCTCTTTGAAGAATCAACTTTGTGACATCAAGATGAACATGTATGAATCTATTACAACATACTTCATGAGGATCTATCAGATAAGAGATCAACTTCTTTCCAATGGAGAAGTCATACCTGATAGAGAGCTTGTGCAGATTACCCTTGGTAGGCTCCTCATGTCTTGGAATACATTCATTACAAGCATTAGTTGTAGGAAAGAGCTCCCTACAATTGATGATATTTTAGGCAATTGCACTCAAGAGGAATCCAACTCATTTCCAAAGGAAAATTTTAGAGAGAAAAGGAAGGAGAACCTATAACCTTTGCTTCAAATGTCAAGAAAGGAAAAGGGAAAGGAAGAACTTCCAAATGGAATCCAAAGAAGCCAACCCCACCATTCAACAACAATAGAAGGGACCTGTCTAAAGTCTAATGCTACAGTTGTGACAAATTTGGCCACATTGCCCAAGATTGTCTTGATAAAAGAAATGCTCAAAGACCCAACAAAAACAACAACCATGGAAAAAACAACAACTTCAACAATACAATAAGAAGAGCAGGTCCTGTTAACTATGCAAGTGTTGAAGAGTCCCAACACCCTCAAACGAGGTCTAGAAACTCGAGGTATATTAATAATGTTGTCAATTCTCAATTTGAATATGTTCTTGTTGCTACTCTTTCTAGCTTATCTTCAAATTGCATTGATAGATGGCTGGTGGATAGTGGGGCATCTAGAAATTTTACTGGGTATTGTGATATCCTCTCAAATTTGGTTGAGAGGGAGTCTAATTTGAAAATTATAATTGGGAATAATTCTGCTAATCATGTCAAAGGGTCTTGTTTCGTTTCCTTTCATTTGGATCATGGTGAATGTTGGGAATGAGTTATATTATTTCTATGACTAGCTTTAGGCACAATTAATTTGCATCAGGGGGGTCACAGGAGGGGTGGCAGCCCCCCCTGCCAGGGATTTTGTAGTGAGGGCGGTGGCCCCCTTACACAGGTTTCGAGAAAGTGATCTGGGATTTTTTTTGGACCTAATGCTAGCTGGGTGGATGCAAGGATGGGGGTGTACCCAAGGATTGTGGGTGGACCCACCCATGGTTTTTTGGGCATGGTGGTTTTTTCCATGTTAATTTGTAGATCCGATGAAAAGGGAACTATGGTTATGTTCTAATATAGGGTTAATGGATTTGGGTTTATGAATGCATTGGCATGTATATAATGTATTGTAACATTGAAAGGAATATAATAAAAATAAATCTGGCTTTCTCATTTTTGGTTCCAGGAGAATATTTTTGTGTATATTTTTATGATCTTTCCATTGTATATTTTTTTGTTTTAAGAATCTATTTGCAGGTAATTTCTTTACAGGGTTAAAACCTACATTTGGTATTAAATTTATTTGGGCTTCAAGGGGACACCTTTGTGACTGAGGGGTTTTTCTCGAGCCCGTGGTAGGCCCTATTATAGTGGGACATCTGCAGGATCATTCTTGTGGTGAAAGAAGATAATGAACAATGGAAAGATAGAGACTGAGAAATTCAATGAACAAAGTTTTGAGATATGGAAGCTTAATATGGAGGATATGTTGGTGGAAAAAGATCAATGGATTTCTATAGATCCAAGTATGACATCAACATGAATTTCGACAAAATACTGGACAAAGTTAGATTGGAAGGTGAATAGAACAATATGACTATGTCTCTCAGATTCAATATTGTTGAATGCATCTGGGAAGCTATGAAAAAGGCCTTGTGGGACAAGTTAGAAAATTTGTATCAATAGAAGTCATTGGTGAATAAACTATTCATGTAGAAAAATTTGTATAACCTGAGGTTGAAGGATGGAGACTTGGTGATAGAGAATCTAAATTCCTTCAATACTGTGGTAATTCAGTTGTTATATATTGAAATTAAAATCCCAGATGAAGATAAGTGCACTGGTCTTTTGTGTTCTCTACCAGAAGTTTGATGAAATAGTCTCATCCTTGTTGTCAAAGGAGATGAGATGAAAAAATATGGAGAGATGGAATGGGGATGCCTTGTTTGTAAGAGGATAGACCTAGAACAAAAATAGAAATAAGTCATTAAGTGGGAGATCTAAGTCTAATGGGAGATCTAAATCTCGAGGAAAATATGTAAAGGTATGCTAGAAGTGCGAAAAAGAAGGGCACTACAAAAAGTATTATAGATATAAAACTCCATCGAAAGGTAAAATTTTTGATGATGCTCCTTCTGCAAAGGAAAAAACCACCTTAGATGAAGGTGGGGATGTGTACTTGGTTTCTTCTTCAAGTACACATGTAGTCACAAGGCATGGTTGATTGACTCAGGTGCACCGTTTCATATGAATCCCCATAGGGAGTGGTTCTGCAAGTACAAGAAATATGATGGTGGTGATGTCTTCATAAGTTATGACAAGAATACCATACTCATAAGACATGGAAGAGATAAGATAAAGTTGCAAGGTGGAAGGATTAGAAGACTTTGTTAGGATATTCCGACACATAGGAAATAGTTAAGTTCAACTTGGTCTAGTATAGAGTTAGGTATAGAGTTAGGTAAAGTGTGTTTCTTTACCGTTGTACATTTTGTAACTTACAATCCGACGGTCACGATATGTAGTGATCCGATGGTTCATTCTCTCGGTATTACCGACACTTGATCCGTGGCTTGACACCTGATTGGTC
>APFE030523073.1:0-10799 GCA_000404065.3 Pinus taeda | reverse complement strand
GTCACTTCTTGTCGACATCAGCTCATTATCCAAGAAGTTGACTTAGGAACAACCCTTTCAGTACTTTGAAGCTTGCATGCCTCAACGGCAAGTTTTTCACTTTTGGTGACAGGTTTACATAAATGGCCTTCGACCAAAAGATTTTACGTGGTGTTCGGCATTGACTCATATATTCACACCACGTGAATTGTACTGTAGTAGCTTGAGGGTCATTATCATTATCAGTGATTCCTCTCGCGCCTATTAGCAGCTTACATCATTGGCTGGTAATGAGGAGATGTCTTTCCATGTTCGACTTCAGAACAACTTTTCACATGGATTGACTTGTACATCGGGCGAAGATTGAATGAGTTTGAAGACCCCAGATCTAGTTTCATCCATCCGCGCTGCGATATATTCAAGAAAATAAAGACATCAAATGTACTCCATAGGTGCACAGATGATCATCCAAGCTAAGGGATGATGGCTCTACAAGAATTACCAGTCTACAACAGCAGACGATTATTTGTCCTATGTACATGAAAATGAATTTATAAAGCTGAGCATGGGAATGCCCGCCTCAGCTAGATCATGAAAATAATATGAAGATAATGTATTGTATTATATCTTATTACAGGTCACCTTCTAGTTCGAAAAACCTCGAATCCTCATGATAAAGCGTTTCACCCGACATCAGAAGATTTACGACCTCATGCTTTAGGGGGCAACTGTTATAGACATATTTGGGCACTGCAACCCCAATCACATATGTTGATAAACCAAGGGATCTCAAACCCCTGAAAGTGCTGTTTCATACCCTAAAGGATCATGGTCAACTGATTACATCATTTCCGAGAAGTTCCACCTAAAAAACTACTCAGAACTAGTCAAAACTAACCCATACAGACTGCTCCTTGATCAAAGTGTGATGCATCTCACCTATTACACACGGGGGGTGCGACGCATACTGAAAAAGACTTCTGTACAGTGTGATGGGTGAGAACAGATAAATGGCGGAGACAGTTTGCTAAGTGGAAACCCAGAGAATCTTCTAGAAACTTCTCATATGACACTTGCCTCTCTGGATTCACCCAGGGATGAGTAAGAGATCATGAAATCTCCAAGTGGAACCAAAACTATCAGAGGAATGACACTAATCAAAAACCCAGAGCTGACTCACACCTCTACAAATATCTATAGATGGATCCCTCATCTGAGAGATCTAGAGGCTGGAATTTTGTAATTTGTAAGGAAGTGTTGTTGGTTTCTCTTTAAGACATTGTATTGTTGGGTGATCTTGCTTTTCATGAGGTGAAGAGGGATTTCATGCTCGGACGATGATTATGGATCAGATAGCTGGTTTGTAATCCTGTCTTCTACTTCTACTATCAATAAAGTTATTTGAGTTTTCCTCCATATAGTTGTGTATTTGTGAATCTTGTATTTTTTAATGCAATTGTATGGTTAATGTACTTCTGATTCTGGATTGTTTATGGTATCATATATCTCTATGCTTTGATGGTGTTTTGTTGCTTTGCCTCTACAGGTGTTCCTTGAAGTGGGACAAGTGAGAAAGGAGTGGCAGGCTCTATCAAAGCAGAGAGGAAACAAGAAAAGAGCCAAGCGAAAGATTAAGGTTGGTGCTCTCTGCTTCTCTCTTATCTACCATCCATAAAGGAAAACACAAGTCACTTTGAATTGTTTGTTTCTAAGATCGCTACCCATCTTAGTGGGACTAACAGATCAAATAGACACTAGTTTTCCCGGAAACAACAATCATACTAGAAAATTTGTTGAAGGAAGACTGGCAGATCCTAATGAATGTCAAGCCGCACATATCCTCAGTGGTACCAATAATGGGAGAAACAACTACAGAAAATAATCACTTCATCTAGTCCTTGAGTAGTAAACTTCTAGTGTGAATTCTTAAAGAAATTAAACTACTGGTATAACCCTTTAGAGCTAAAACTGAACATCTTAGAAGTCGACAAACCCTCAGTTTCTAGAAAAGGAGAAGAGTGACTATACTAATACCATACTCGACGGAAGCGAATACAAACATGTTTATGTAAGCCAAACTAAAGTAAGTAAAATAATATAATGAAGAACAACAAACTCATTAGAAAAATAAAGTGAAAGTTTGAGCATAATGGGTATGAGTATGATACAAATATATTTTTATATAGGCAGAATGATTGAAGAATCGATCCAAAGCAAATTCTTATATAATACAATTCTAAGAACAAGTGTAACGATACAAAAATAAGTATCCTAATCTTGTTATTATGTATCAAGGGATGGAATTAAATTTAGTTTTTAGTACTGCCTAATCAAACCGTAAGATGGGTTGATTAATTACATCGCTTCTACTCTTAGTTGTTATATCCTTCGTGCATGCAAAATTAAACAATTTAACTTATACCTTCTAATGAGTCTAGAATAAAATTTGTAGCAGGATAAACACTAAAAAACCTAGAAATTACAGGCAAGAAGCGAAGTAGTGACTATTCACACTTCTACAAAAAATCAACATGAGAACTATATTAAGGAATTCCTTCAATTCCTTCAAGAGGTTACAACCGATAATACATAGTCTGTCGTGCATAGGACATGAAACCTTAACATACATTGAAACATTTTACGAGAGCTTAAGGCGTGATAATAATTCTGGAATTTGTGAGGTGGGGCCTTAGTAAAAAAAAAAGCAAAAATGAAACTTGGTAGAATAAGGGCCAAATTAGTAACGTATTAACCAACGATATTGACATTTGAGAAAAAAAATACCTCAGTGCCCAATTGAAAAATAAGGGTCAAACCCTCACCTGCCACTTAGAAGAAGTGGGAGGGCTTAATTTCTTAACCCAAAGTATAAAAGAAAGAACTAAGGGAGCAGAGGAAGGGCCAATTATGTAAGGAATCCATTAATGGTCACCCCGTAGTTGTTGCTCTGAATCTTGAGAAGAGTATAATTGAAAGATAAGCCAAACCCCAACCAGAAACTCAACTAATCAGAGGAAATAGAAGATGCACCAGAATTTATTACCTGGAATGATGCGAAGCAGATGCATCATAAGGATGTAGATTTTGCACCACTCCAAACGGTCACCAAACGTGCACAAAGCATCACCCAAGTGAGCTGGTAGAAAAATAATACAATGATAAAAAATTAAATGATTCAAAGTTTAACCGAGCGCCATGGGAAAAAATGATGATAATCTAACTGCCATACCTATGCTGGGTCTAAAGCGTCTTGCATGAAAACCCTCGGTTGTCACAGAGCCATATCAGCCACAGAAAGAACTAGAATGTGGCGACGAGGGTATGGTTAGAGTTAGTTACCCCTTCGTCTCCTTCCAAACATGTTTACCATCGGATTTTATATTTTTTCATCCAACGATGAGAAAATGATCCAAGTGTCATACACTAGTGGGACACAGGGTTGCAAATGTGCCAAACAACTGGTTTCCAGAGAGTTCATTGCTAAGATAATGAGTCCATTAGTGTATGGGTAATAATTGTTAACCACCAGTGCAAAATAGTATCACATATCATATAGCTTAGGTAAAATTTTAAAAATAAAAGGAATTTTACCTTATCTTGCATCACAATAACCTGTTGGGTTACATCAACTATGATACTTGCATAATAAATTTTCAAATACAATAATTTTATAGTAGTAATTAAATATTTTAAAAATTGTGCATGATTGATTAAAGGAGGATGTTATATTTATGTAGATACCAACTTCATATATATATATAGAGAATATTAAAAGAAAATTTGTAATGTTGTGTATAATAAAATATTTGATGCAAACAAATATTTTGAAATTAATTAAAAATAAATAAAATTACTAAGTTCTAAACAAGAATAATATATTAAACTGTTCTATTTATTTCAATTCTTATAAGTATGTTAATCTCAATATTCATAAAATTAAAGATGTATTGATTAAGGTATTATTGACATGTTATTTAAAAAATATTCAATTAAAATAAACATCAATTTAACGATATATATTATATATATATTTATATTTTATATATTTATTATATATAAAGTTTGTATGGTTTAAAAAATATGTGTCTTATTATTTATTTTACAATTTAGTTTTATTTTGGTTTTATTTTTTGGGTCATTTTCTCTCAAATTTCATTAAGATTTTTTGGACTTAGGAAGCTCAAGTTTATATTCTATAAAGATTTAAAATAAAATTTAAACAATAAAAAGTTACACTTATATGTTTAGGAAAACCCACTACAGAATTTATTGGGGATTTATCAAGTATAAGAAACATGTATTAGTTTTCCAATTTTATCTTAAGAAAAAACTTGCACTTGAACACATGCTCAACTCATACTTAACAATATATATAAAATTATAATATAGATATATAAAAAATATATTTAAGAAAAAATTGCACTTGAAAATTACTAAATCCATACTTAAAAGAGATATATATGGATACACAAATAAAAGTAATAAATTATTAACAAATTGGAAAATGAAACTTAACTTGAAGAGTTAAAAGATTAAAAAAAATTAAGAAATATTACACCCGTAAAAAAATCATTATATGTGATGTTTTCACTAGCATAATATGGTTTATTATATTGGCATTTATTTATAATTTTTAATATATTAATAATATCTCAACAAAATCATTTAATATTGATAATGGTAATATTTTTGATATTGTGTATTAGATTATTTATATGTGAACTAGGTAAACTTTCATTCGTTTACTGTTTGAAATAAAATTTATTAATTTATATATGCTTCTATCGTAATAAGGTAATTTGTTATTAGTTGAAATTAATTGATAGGGTTATTAAATAGTTAATGGACATTTTTTATGAATAATTTTTATCTTAATTATCTTTTATTATAGATTGATTTTACGTAATAAATAGATTATGAATTAATTTATACCCTATTATAGAATTAATATATTATATGCCAGAAGTTAAAATGTTAAATGTCAAAAATAACATTTCCATTTTTTAACAGAGTTTTTACATTCTATAATATATATCAAAATGTATAATATTAATGTTAGTTTTATATCTCATTGAAATGGTGTTTATGCTAATTTATTGTACAAATATCATATTTGGAATATGCATTTGAAAGTTCAGTGATTATTTATTACACATTTTATGTCAATTAAAATTATAGTGATTAGCATATATGCCAGAAATTAAAATGCTAAATGTGAAAAATAACATTTCCATTTTTTAAGAGTTTTTACATTAATTTATATCACCATTAAATGAATACGCAATTTTTAAATTTTAAATACAATAAAACTCACAATGACATAAAGTCTATAAAAATAATAAGTTAATTTACAGTGTGGTATTAGTAAGAAAGCATAACTTAAAAGGTAATAAATTAATTAATTAATCTTATCCTAAACTTTTAAACAATGTCACACCCATAAGATTTTGAGAATCATTATATCCAATCATGAAATCTCTTAATCTCATGAAAAATCTTGATTACAAATAAAAGTTGAACTTTATGTAAATGAGTATGTTAAATAACAATTAGTTGATTAATTTAGTTACAAAATGTTGATATTAGAAAGAACTATTTAATTTCAACTTGAAGGGATCTATCTCTCAACCAAACTAGCAAGGCTTAACCCCAAGAGCCTTGAGGATATTTGACCCGTGATTCCAAAATAAAGAAGATACTTTATTTAGGACTTGACAAACCTAAAACTATCAGTCGGAACTGCTTTTTATTATATATTATAATTTAATCGATCTCAATTTATTTTTATAATATATCTTTTACCATTTGTATAAATAGTAAGGTATCTTAAAGAATCAATTGTGTACACTTTATTCCATTGTATATTAATAATTTAATGAATATTTTTCTATTAGATATATATAATGTAAAACATATTTTATTTTGAAGTTATTATATATATTAAATTATATTTATATTCATTATATAGTATATTTTTAAGGAATATCTAACCCTTAAGGGTATTCAAGGGAGAATTGATCCATGCTTTATATATTATTATAAAAAACAAAAATGAATATATGTGTTTGGCTTGTTTACTTAAAAGTATAATAAAGCATCAATAATCTCACTCTTATTTCCCACACTAAGGAGAAGTTAAACTATCAATTGCACCATATGTTGCAAAGGAAACGAGGTAAGGCTAGGAAAGAGTAGCATAAAAGAAAGAAGATGTGACTCAAGTTCTGTATAGGGAAATGGAAAATAGGGGAACTCTACCTATGTAAATAAACTAACAAAAAAATGCTTCATCAATATAGGTAACAATCTTCCACTTAACAACAGATGAACCAATTTAAACAATAGCAATATGACCGTAATGTAAAAAATAAATATGGAAATTTTGAAACTTATAATTGTAAAATGAATATTCATATTGACATTTATATTTGATACTCAATGTTTGTTCAAATGATTGAAAATCTTGTAAGCCATGAATATTGTAGAGAAATCGGACAATCACATTGTTGCCACAAGTATGGGCATGGGTTTCATTGCCATTTTCTAGAGCGCACCTACATGATCCTTTATGGGAAAATTGGGAGGCTTATCACTGAAAAAATTTCCATTACCATTCTGTAAACAAATTATGGAAAGTTATATCTATGAATTATGTGAAAATTATAGCCAAATGTGAGCAATCCTTACATATAGAGAGTTTAAACATTAGACCAAAACACAATCAGCAGAAATAACATGTATGGTGAAAATAATGTCTTCGAAGTAGAGACATTAACATTGGCTCAACTATATGCAAAAGAACAAAAAATAGCTTGCAAGGGATGTTGTTCAATGATGAATCCTGTCACAAGATGCAAGTTGAATGCACCCCATATGGCAACGTCAACTTGCATAGGATGTTGTGCAATGATGAATCATGTCACAAGATGCAAGTTGAATGAACCCCATATGGCAATGTCTTTCCCATTACAACAAACTCCATACACACAACCAGTCAAACATCAAATCAATTGGGCTTCCTAATATAGCCAAGGGCCAAAGTACTATAATCACAAAATAGTAGAATATCAGAACAAGTATATGTAACTCAACCCTTACGATATATGTTTAGATGTAGATTTATTACTAGGCTTCACAAGTGATTCTTTGTCACTTGTTATCAAACTCATCCACACAATATCTAGTGAAACATTTTACTTGGAATTTCCATTATCCCTTGCTAGCATTACATGAAATAAAGTGGGCACCCTACTCTTCAGTTATCTCTTTTAACCTTTTCTCAAAATTTTCCACCTCAGGGTCTTCTAATGACTCTTCACCTGTCATTTTTTCCTTGCATTTCACATTTAATAATTATGTTTCTACAAGCTTTTTTAGGCCTTGGCCTGTAGGAGGTGTTTTTCTTTCATCCATGTACACAAGGATCTTGCACTTTTTGAATTGAATAATACTCTCGAAGTCAAGGCATCTAACATATGTTTCCTAAAAAAATTCATTGATCCATAACCTTTTCTACCTAAGACAAAATCTTTAACCTGAAAGCAATAATCAGGTTCCACACTCTCTTTCACTACTAATTCTTGTATCATTGATTCCATGTAGTAGTCAGCATGCAAAAGCTTTGGCATAAGAGCTTCAATTTCTGTAGCATGCACATAAGTTATGGCAACTTCACCATTTCTATTTCTGGATATTGATACATATCCCCACCCTTCAGGGTAAATTTCTTCCAAAGAAACATTTTGTCTTGTAAAAGATTCTGAGGTAAACTTATCAATGGATTTTGATGGCAGAGGATTCTTATAAAGGCTTGCATTATCAGTATTAGCACTTGGCCATGTATCGGTAGTGCCTATCAAATAGAAAAACAATTAGTCAAAAACATCAGAAACCAACGTCATACTTTGAGGTTCTTGTGTAGAGGTATTTTCAAGACTAGGTTGTCTAGAAATAATCTCCACTTCTTGTGTCCAACAATGTTCCTGAAATTTCTACACAAATCACACCCAAACAAAATCTTGAAAGGTTCACCCAATATTTTAACTTCAATGACTCGAGTACATTTTGGATAGTTTTTCATAATCTTTTTTCAGTCTAGGAGTAAGGTCGGGGAAGCATCGATATATATATTTTGGCATGCTCCCCCTAGTTGCCCTCTCATTGTTCTCTAGTTGCGCTTAAGTCCTTTGAAGGCCATCGCTTGACATTTCAATATGTATCAATCTTTGTGTGAAGGATAAATGACACAAATATTATTATATTATGCACAAGATTTTTGGCTTTGAGAAAATATCCACTTATACCTTCTAGATCGATAGCTTGTAATAATTAAAACTCTGATTAGGTTCAAGTAATCCTTGACTCACCTAGTGCGAAAGACACACACATCCGTTGCGGGGAATTTGGACATAGGACAAGCAATGAGAAGGGGGTTTTACAAAATCACTTAGACATCAAAGTTTTCATTTTAGCTAGGGAGATTTACATGGGATGTTAGAAAATTTTGAATGAAATTTCTCTCATTTCATGCAAACTTCTGTTAAACTAGAAATCAACTAAAGTTCACCATGCCGAACAAACTGTGGCTCTTGTTTGTTTGAAAACCATCAATCAATTTTCTTGCACCTCATTTTTAACGTAGATAGAAAAGGATGTTATCTTCGCTAGGTTGCTCCGCTTTGTCCTTCATACAACTAAATTTTTTCATATCCTTTGGATGATCGAGTAACCTGGTTGTAAAGTAGTATCATATTAGAATAAAAATTATTAGTATCGGAAAACAAATTCACCTAAATAAATGTTAATGTAAGAAGACTACACAAAAAGACGCTAAAATTAGAGTCACTGGAATGAGAGATTATATTATTACCCATGAGTATGTTATTGTATCCAACCCAAAACCAAATATTATGTGGCTCCACACCCTTTCTTTCATAAATATCAAGAATAAGATTTATAGTTTTGCACCTATTCTATGCAAAACATTTGGCTGAGTTTTGTTTTTTGTTTCTTTTTATTATAGATTGTATAATTTATGTAATCAGTAGATATTTTGTGCATTTGAATAATTTATGTAAGCCTCAGAAGAGGGACTAGATATTTTTAATCATTTTTTGTTGGAAGAAGAGAGACTAGTAAATATTTTGGTCATTTTGGAAAGTGTTTTAAGTAAGGAATTGCAATGGATTGGCATCTAGCTTCATCCCTTTCAAAACTGAAGCCATGCAGTGGGATGTAGCACATCCAGAATGGAACATGATGCATGTTTTAAAGCATTCTTGAGCCTTGTTGGAAATGGTGTATAGAAATTTTCATGATTGTTGGATTTAGCTAATAAAAGGATATAAAAATTGCACTATTTGGTAAGAAATAGTGGGTAAATTTTACCCAACTTGATTGCTGGATGAAATTAATGATCTTTTGGTTAGATGTCTGAGAATGCCAGGTATGTCTTTAGATTAGGGTCTTGTGATAGTCATGTCTAGCCTTTTATTTTCACTTGTTTATTGTTGAATACATGGCTTCTTTCTTTCTTTTTTGGGTAATTTGTACTTTTAATTTGAAAATTTGGAAATGCTTGTGTTGCAATGAACTGGCGGACTTGCATCTTGCTTCAACGTAGTGACGATAGAACCTCAGTGGATGGCTTAATGCTCTGCCCACCTCAACAATGTATGATTGGAATTTCTAGTTGAAAGTCTGTTTCTGGGGTGGAATTGATGATTGTGATTGTTAGCTCAGTAGGTGAGTTCTTTTTATATTTAGAACTCATTGTGTCTAGAATGGAAAATGATTGTGATTGTTAGCTCAGTAGGTGAGTTCTTTGACCTTCATTTAGGAGTTTTGAGGAGTTATGAGGGTTGATTCTCTTAGCTAGCTTTTTATGTTGTGTCGCTCGATGTGATGACAAGGGTCAAGTGTTGTAATTGAAGTGTGATTTGGTTTTCCTATTAGGGTTTACTTGGGAAAAAATATTATTTCGGCTTTTATTTTTTTCATCCAAAAGTTCTGAAGAGTTATGAGCATTGATTCTACTAGCTTGCTTCTTATGTTATGTGTCTCACTTGATATGATGGCAGGGGTTAGGCGTTGTAATTGAAGTGTGCTTGGGTTTCCCTGTAAGGTTTTTCTTGGGAAAAATGATGACTGCGATTTTTATCTTGGCTTTTATTTTTGATAGCTGATGATTGGGACACTAGCTTATTAAATTTTGTTCTTTATGCTTATGTTTGGCAAGGCTTGACGTTATGCATGGGATTCTAGCTTCTTAAATTATGTTCTTTAGACTTGTAATATGTATGTTTGGCAATACTTGCACTACAACGCGCTTGGACTGCATCTGGTTTTCAAGTTGTGGAAATCTAGGATTTTCTTATGGAATCGTTATGTAGGGCTATGCTTCAAATTTTTTTGTAATATAATGCCACTCATTATAGGTTTTTGGTTGTTCATCATATATGCTACATTCAACAACTGATCAGCATAGTGGCAACTTAATACACCATCACACAGAGAGTACTCATTTCAAAACAGATACACTTCCTAGCTCTACTACATCGACATCGTTGCACCCATTGACTGACTTGATGTTTGGGATGTGATTATCGGACTGCCCCAACCCCTTTATTCCTCATTACCTAAAGGTTCTTTCCATAAGCCTTCTTTGATGCCATGCCAATCTTACCACAACATTGACTCTTCCATTCCCTCTTCTTCCAACAATCATGGATCATTTTCAAGCCATTCATTTCATGATGGACATAATTCATTCTGTTTTAATGACAACATTTTTTATGGAATGGTTATGTAGGGTTGTACTT
>APFE030523061.1:88251-115544 GCA_000404065.3 Pinus taeda | reverse complement strand
TTATCCTCTCATGTACTGATAAGATTCTAACTTGAAACTCATTCATCAATAAAATCCTCAAACATCAAACATCTAAGCAATTAAATAAAATAAGATCTAATATGAAACAACATGTTCCTTTGCTCCTTCTAGAGTGAGCTCAATTCTCCTAGGAACAAAGTGACAAGCCCATTCCATATACTACATTAAGATAACTTATATCTAAAACTACATAATGGAAAACTATTTCTAAAACTACATAATGAAAATATATGTCAAATGAAGCTTTATTCCATCATAAATTGGATACAATGCTCTAAGAGTCCTCCCTTTGGATGGAGGAGGTACTCCTATTTATACAAAGACTATGATAACAACCTCATAAATGTAAACCCACTATTCTCTCCTTTGACCCACATATTTCTCAACCAATGGTGACACATAACCCTATCCTCCATGATCTCCTCCATGATGTCCATGATCTTCTCCATGAGGTTCATGATCTTCTCAAATTCGAATTTGAGCATAGAGTGCCACATAAGGATGCCTTGGAAGCTTCCTTTGTACCTACACATGTCAACAAACTCATTCTAATTGTTAGGTATAAGTGTAAGCATATTATTTTCTAAGTTTTAGCCATAAATCCACTTAAAAATGTTAAGAATTAATAAACTTTGGAAAAGCATAGTTATGACCCAATAATGAGGTAAACATAATGATATGGAGGTGGAATGGAGGTGACATGAAGGTAAAATGTGAAGATATAAGTGAATAATGGAGTGAAAAGAAGGACTATTTTGAGGCCAAACAGAGGTCCACTTTTGCTGCTGTCTGGGTGGACTCCTAAGTGGCATCTGTGCGTGGCGGGGAGGTTTGTATGGCCTCTCTGTGATGGGATTTGTGGTTGATCGTCCTCTTTTATTACTTTTCCTTTGCATCGAGGCTGTCGTAGGCGATCGGGAGATCGAGGTCCGTCATTGCTACTGTCCGGGTGGATTCTTAGGTGGCCTCGATGCGGAGCGGGGAGGGTTGGGGCTCATTTATAATATGGAGGTTGCGTGGTTGGTCATTCTCCATTTGTTTCCCTTTGCATCGAGGCTATCATAGGTGATCGGTAGATCGAGGTCCACCATTGCTGCTATCCGGGTGGACTCCTAGGTGGCCTCGCTACGCGGCGTGGAGGCTTTTGGAGGCATTCATTTCTAGGGGAGTGGGTGAGTGATTGCTCGTTTTCTTGTCAGTCGGGGGCACAGTTGCAAACTCTGGAGTGGCCTTGGTGCATTGTGGCTCAGTAGGTCTACCCATTTGTTTGCCATGTCCTTGGCATGTTGCATGTGCTTCCTTCCTGGGATGCAAGAGGTGCAGGGCATAAAAGTTTTACATCATATTTTGACATCTCTTTGACTCGATGGGTGTTCAGGTTGGATCTTGGTAAGAGAGCACCTGGAATGCCCTCTGAAGTGGGAGGGTGCTACCTGTTTGATCCTGCTAGTAGTCATATGCTTGTCTCAAAGATTAAGCCATGCATGTCTAAGTATGAACTAATAGACTGTGAAACTGTGGATGGCTCATTAAATCAGTTATAGTTTTTTTGATGGTACCATACTACACGGATAACCGTAGTAATTCTAGAGCTAATACGTGCACCAAGTCCCGACTCTTTGGAAGGGATGCATTTTTTAGATAAAAGGCCGGCGCGAGCTTACCCACTTCTCCGGTGAATCATGATAGCACGACGGATCGTACAACCCTTGTGTTGGCGATTCTTCATTCAAATTTCTGCCCTATCAAATTTCGATGGTAGGATAGAGGCCTACCATGGTGGTGACGGGTGACTGAGAATTAGGGTTCGATTCCGGAGAGGGAACCTGAGAAACGACTACCACATCCAAGGAAGGCAGCAGGCACACAAATTACCCAATCTTGACATGGGGAGGTAGTGACAATAAATAACAATACTGGGCTCATCGAGTCTGGTAATTGGAATGATTACAATCTAAATCCCTTAACGAGGATCCATTGGAGGGAAATTCTGGTGCCAACAGCCGCGGTAATGCCAGGTCCAATAGCATATATTTAAGTTGTTGCAGTTAAAAATCTTGTAGTTGGATCTTTGGTCGTAAAGGTCAGTCCGCCTACTCGGTGTACACCTACCCTTCCGTCCCTTTTGTCGGCAGCATGATCCTCGACTTAATTGGCTGGGTCACGGCTCTGGCACTGTTACCTTGAAAAAATTAGAGTGCTCAAAGCAAGCTTATGCTCTGAATACATTAGCATGGAATAACGTGATAGGAGTCTGGTCCTATTGTGTTGGCCTTCGGGACTGTTGGGGGCATTCGTATTTCATAGTTAGAGGTGAAATTCTTGGATTTATGAAAGATGGACCACTGTGAAAGCATTTGCCAAGGATGTTTTCATTAATCAAGAATGAAAGTTGGGGGCTCGAAGACGATCAGATACCGTCCTAGTCTCAACCATAAACAATGTCGACCAGGGATCGGCGGATGTTGCTCTAAGGACTCCGCCAGTACCTCCTGAGAAATCAGAGTGTTTGGGTTCCAGGGGGAGTATGGTCGTAAGGCTGAAACTTAAAGGAATTGACAAAAGGGAACCACCAGGAGTGGAGCCTGTGGCTTAATTTGACTCAACACGGGGAAACTTACCAGGTCCAGACATAGTAAGGATTGACAGATTCAAAGCTCTTTCTTGATTCTATGGGTGGTGGTGCATGGCTGTTCTTAGTTGGTGGAGCGATTTGTCTAGTTAATTCCGATAACGAACGAGACCTCAGCCTGCTAACTAGCTACGTGGAGGTTCCCCTTCACGGCTAGCTTCTTAGAGGGACTATGGCCGTTTAGGCCATGGAAGTTTGAGGCAATAACAGGTCTGTGATGCCCTTAGATGTTCCGGACTGCACGCTTGCTACACTGATGCAGCCAACGAGATTTTCTTCCTGGTTCGAGAGGATCGGGAAATCTTCTCAAATTGCATCGTGATGGGGATATACCATTGCAATTATTGGTCTTCAACGAGGAATTCCTAGTAAGCGCTTATCATCAACTCATGTCTACTACGTCCCTGCCCTTTGTACACACCGCATGTCGCTCCTACCGATTGAATGATCCGGTGAAGTGTTCATATTGCGTCAACGATGGTGGTCCGCCGCCATCGACGTCGTAAGAAGTTCATTAAACCTTATCATTTAGAGGAAGGAGAAGTCGTAACAAAGTTACCGTAGGTGAACCTGCATTAGGATCATTGATAGCAGGGATTTTCTTTTTCGGTTCGGGTTGGTTGGGTTTCGATTGCAATGTGGGACTGCGTGTTGTGTCTCTAGGGGAGCAGGTTTGGTGTTTGGTGGGAACATTGATGTTTGCTTGTCTTGAGGTGTCGCTTGCTTTTTTTTGTGTGCTTGCAAGCCATGCTTGCGCTTGTCCCACCCATCCTTTGTTTTTCTTTCCCCCAATGTGTTTCTGCAGGGGGTTCGGAAGCTTGTTTCTTGGGAGCCCTTCCGACGACCTATTTGGTCGGGCATGGTTGCTGCGGTTGAGGTGCTCGGGAAATACGATGGATAAAAAATTCAGACTCATTCATAGTAGCAGTGTTCGTTCTTTTGTTCGTTGGAAGGAATGGGCCAAGGGTGCGGGCTTCCATAGTTGGTTCTCTCGAAAAGGCAGCGGCGGTTGATGTGTTGCTTGGGTGAGCTTTTTCGCTGGTGTTTGGGTCGAGGGAGTGGTTGCATGTGTGCTTGGTAGCTCAAACCTTCCGTGAGGGAAAATTTTCGAGGTGGGGTCAGTGTGGGATGGATGAAGAGTGGTTCAACCCATTTGGCTAGCCAGCCTATTCTCTCCCGACCGTGCCTCGAAAATGCCCTCGCGGAAGGGTTGGGTGTCCAGGTAATGAAAAACCCCTCCCTCAGTCTGACCTCCATCGAGATCACAATTTTCCTAGCTAGTGGGCAAGAGGGTGGCAATCTTATCTCGTGCCTTTGCTGTCAAGGGAATTCCTTGTCCTCTCGTGAGCCACTCCCCTTCTAAGGGAAAAAGAAGTAGCGGGTTGTTTCTTTGTTCCTCCCTTTAGATTGTGGGTTTTTTGTGGGACTTGGTCATTTCTTTGTTTCGTGGTTTGCGCTTTGCGGGCGTCCCTCCCTCCAATGGCCTTGCACCATCGATGTATTTGTGGCCCGCAGCTTTCTCTGGTGTTGAGTGTCCTCTCGTGACAACTCCTCTTTGGAGTTTGATTCTTGACCCCCGTTGACTTTCTCGCTGGAAAGGTTGTTGGGTGTTTTGTACACGGAGGGGTGCAACAGTGGGGTGGGTTTGTGTTATTAGTAGTCTATTTTTCGTTTTAAGCCTTGTGGCGGGTTGGGAGGTTGTTTACCTCTCAGTAATGTGCTCCAGACACTGGTCTCATCGCGGCCCTTGTCTCTTCTAGTGGTCAAGTTTAGGCTGTGATTTATTTGCTTGGTTGTTTGATTGTTGTTTCTTATGTTGTAAAGGTTGTTGTGCCGTACATGTAGGTGGGAGGGTGTGAAGAGGTGGGATGCTTTTTGATTGGGTGCCTTGTTCGATTTCTTTTTGGTTATAGTGGACATCTACTCGGTGTGCTGTTGAGCTTCCCTCTTTTCTTGGGATCTTTGTTTCTTTGGTGTTGTTTCCTTCCCTTCTTCCTTTTGCCCCTAATCTTTGTGGAGGAGAGGTAGGATTGTTGTGGATTGGATTTCGGGAAGGACGAAAAGCAGTGCATGTTCTCGGGGTGGCCACCCTAGTCCTTCTCGATCGTCGTCCCCTATATTTGCCCCCTTTTTGCAAAGGCGCGGGGGTTGGGAAGCTTGTTCTCTGTTTGATCCTCCCCTTGTGAGCCGATAGCCATGTTTGATATCTCTTGCCTTCGTGTTGTTTTCTTCCCTTCTTGCTATTGGCCCCTAACTTTACAGAGAAAAGGTGGGATTGTTGTGGATTGGTGTTCAGGAAGGATGAAACGCAGTGCGAGTTCACAGGTGGCCACCCTAGTCCTTCTTGATCGTCGTCCCCCACAGTTCCCCCTTTCTCCGAAGGCAGGGGGTTGGGGAATCTTGTTCTCTGTTTGAGCCTCCCCTTGTGATCCAGTAGACACATTTGATATCTCTCTTTCTTTCATGTTGTTTTCTTCTGTTCGGCCCCCTCGTTTTACGGAGAAAAGGTGGGATTGTTGTGGACTGGTGTTGGGGAAGGACGAAACGCAGTGCGAGTTCCCAGCGTGTCCACCCTAGTCCTTCTCGATCGTCATCCCCTGCAGTTCCCCCCTTTTTGCACAGTCACGGGGTTGGGGAAGCTTGTTCTCTGTTTGAAGCCTCCCCTTGTGAGCCGGTAACCACGGTTGATGTCCCTTTCTTTCATGTTGTTTTCTTCCTTCTGGCCCCTAGCTTTACGAAGAAAAGGTGGCATTTTTGTGGATTGGTGTTCGGGAAGGACGAAACACAGTGCGAGCTCCCGGGGTGGCCACCCTAGTCCTCCTGGATCGTCGTCCCCTTCAATTCCCCCCCTTTTTTGCGAAGGCACGAGGCTTGGGAGGTTTGTTCTTTGTTTGAGCCCTCCCCTTGTGAGCTGATAGCCACGCTTGATCTCTATTTCTTTCACCTTGTTTTCTTCCATTCTTCCTTTCAGTCCCTAGCTTTACGGAGAAAAGGGGGAATTGTTGTGGACTGGTGTTCGGGAAGGACTAAAAGCAGTTTGAGCTCCATGGGTGGCCACCCTAGTCCTTCTCGATTACTGTTCCATGCACTTCCCCCCATTTTCCAAGGGCCCGGGGCTCTGGGAGATTGTTCTCTGTTCGAGCCTCCTCCTTTGAGGGGGGTAGGCACCTTTGTTTCTCTTCCTCTCATGTGTTTTCCCTCCCTTTGGCCCTTGGCCTTGCATTTTTTGTGGGGGGTGCCCCTATTCAGTGTTGTGGCCGACTTTTCGGTAATACGTGGAAACGACTCTAGGCAACGGATATCTCAGCTCTTGTTACGATGAAGAACGTAGCAAAATGCGATACTTAGTGTGAAATGCAGAATCCCGTGAATCATTGAGTTTTTGAACGCAATTTGCGCCCGAGGCCTCGGTCGAGGGCACGTCTGTCTGGGCGTTGCATCCCATTCAAACGTGCTCCCTGCAGTATGCTAGGGAGCAGTGGAGCTGGTCATCCATGCCCGACGCGGTGCAGTTGGCTAAAATACCTCAAGTGATGTTTCGTGGCATGCGTTAGTGAGCGGTGATCTTGTCCCCTTTGATGGGCAGTCGAAGTTAGCTGATGCGGGCTTTCTGTGGCATCGCTCGAACTTTCTTTACTCTCTCTTGCCCTCCCATCGGGTAGGGCGGATTTAGCTCCAACTTTGCGACCTCAGCTCATGCGAGAACACCCACTAAATGTAAGCATATAATTAAGCGGAGGAAAAGAAACTTACAAGGATTCCCCTAGTAGCGGCGAGTGAACCGGGAAGAGCCAAGCATGAAAATCGGGCGAAAGCATCACTTGAATTGTAGTCTGTAGAAGCGTCCTCAGCGATGGACCTGGGCCAAGTCCCTTGGAAGGGGGCGCCTGAGAGGGTGATAGCCCCGTCGGCCCGGGACCCTGCAGCATCACGAGGTGTTGTTGGCGAGTCAGGTTGTTTGGGAATGCAGCCCTAATTAGGTGGTAAATTCCGTCCAAGGCTAAATACGAGCGAGAGATCGATAGCGAACAAGTACCACGAGGGAAAGATGAAAAGGACTTTGAAAAGAGAGTTAAAGAGTGCTTGAAATTTCCGGGAGGGAAGCGGATGGATGTTGTCGATGCATCTTGGTCGGATGTGGAACAGCTCAGGCTGGTCCGCCGCTCGACTTGAGGTGCAAACCAACACGGGCTGCTGCATCGTCACAAGCGCAGGTGGATTACCGCCTGTCAGTTTGCTGCTGCGGTGGTCAAGGAACGAAGCGTGCGCCCTTGTGGTGGGCTGGGTGCACCTGCGCGCTCATGGTGTTGGTTGGCGGGCTTTCCATTCGACCCGTCTTGAAACACGGACCAAGGAGTCTAACATGTGTGCGAGTCGGCGGGTTTGAAAACTTGCGAGGTGCAAGGAAGATGGCGGGTGAGATCCCCTCTCTTGGGGGGGTGCATCATCGATCGACCTTGAGCTTATGAGAAGGGTTCGAGTGTGAGCACACCTGTTGGGACCCGAAAGATGGTGAACTATGCCTGAGCAGGGCGAAGCCAGAGGAAACTCTGGTGGAGGCTCAATACGATACTGACGTGCAAATCATTCGTTTGACTTGGATATAGGGGCGAAAGACTAATCGAACCATCTAGTAGCTGGTTTCCTCCAAAGTTTCCCTAAGAATAGCTGGAGCTCATGCACGAGTTTTATCAGGTAAAGCAAATGATTAGAGGCATCGGGGGCGTAACGCCCTTGACCTATTCTCAAACTTTAAATAGGTAAGAGGGTGTGGCTGCTCCATTGAGCCGTGCCATGGAATCAAGAGCTCCATGTGGGCCATTTTTGGTAAGCAGAACTGGCGATGTGGGATGAACTGAAAGTCTAGTTACGGTGACGCATTTCACGCTAACCTAGATCCCACAAAGGGTGTTGGTTGATTAAGACAGCAGGACAGTGCTCATGGAAGTCGAAATCCTCTAAGGAGTGTGTAACAACTCACTTGCCGAATCAACTAGCCCCAAAAATGGATGGCGCTGAAGCGCGCAACCTATACTCAACCATCGGAGCAATTGCCTGGCTCTGATGAGTAGGAGGACGCGGGGGTCATTGAGAAACCTTGGGCGTGAGCTTGGGTGGATCGGCCCCCGGTGTAGATCTTGGTGGTAGTAGCAAATATTCAAATGAGAACTTTGAAGAGTGAATTGGGGAAAGGTTCCATGTGAACAACACTTGGACATGGGTTAGTCGATCCTAAGATATGGGGAAGCCTTGTATCAAGGGTGCACTCTGCACGAGCATCGAAAGGGAATCGGGTTAATATTCCTGAACTGGGACATGGCAGCAGGCGGAAATGTTAGGAAATCCGGAGACGTCATTAGGGGCCCCGGGAAGAGTTATCTTTTCTTTTTAACAGCTTGCCCACCCTGGAATCAATTCACCCGGAGATAGGGTCCAGCAGCTGGAAGAGCACTGCACATCTTGCGGTGTCCGGTGTGCCCTTGGTGGCCCTTGAAAATCTCGAGGACCGAGTACCATTCATGCCTGATCGTACCCATAACCGCATCAGGTCTCTAAGCTGAACAACCTCTGGTCAATAGAACAATGTAGGTAAGGAAGTCGGCAAAATGGATCCGTAACTTTAGGAAAAGGATTGGCTCTGAGGGCTCGGCCTAGGGGTTTGTGCCCTCAACTCGTGGGATGTTAGCAGTCTGCCCGAGCTGCTCTTGCGGTGAGGGCGGGCAGTCGCTTGCCGATTGGGCTACGGGCATAGAATGCCCCCTGCCGGGGGCTTTTCCCTAGGTGTCGAACAGTCGACTGAGAACTGGTATGGACAAGGGCAATCCAACTGTTTAATTGAAACAAAGCATTGCGATGGTCCCTATGGATGCTGATGCAATGTGATTTCTGCCTAGTGCTCTGAATGTCAAAGTGAAGAAATTCAACCAAGCGTGGGTAAACGGCAGGATTATTTATGACTCTCTTAAGGTAGCCAAATGCCTCGTCATCTAATTAGTGACACGCATGAATGGATTAACGAGATTCCCACTATCCCTATCTACCATCTAGTGAAACCACAGCCAAGGGAACAAGCTTGGCAGAATCAGTAGGGAAAGAAGACCCTATTGAGCTTGACTCTAGTCCGACTTTGTGAAATGACTTGAGAGGTGTAGAATAAGTGGGAGCCGTTTTCGGCGCAAGTGAAATACCACTACTTTTAACGTTGTTTTACTTATTCCGTGGGGCGGAGACGGGGCACTACCCCTGTTTTTTGCCTTAAGGCACGTTTTGACGGCTCGATCCGGGCGGAAGACATTGTCAGGTGGGGAGTTTGGTTGGGGCGGCACATCTGTTAAAAGATAACTAGCTTGTGGCAGCCAAGCGTTCATAGCGACGTTGCTTTTTGATCCTTCGATGTTAGCTCTTCCTATCATTGTGAAGTAGAATTCACCAAGTTTTGGATTGTTCACCCACCAATAGGGAACATGAGGTGGGTTTAGACCGTCGTGAGACAGGTTAGTTTTACCCTACTGATGAACCACACACGCAATAGTAATTCAACTTAGTACGAGAGGAACCGTTGATTTACACAATTGGTCATCACACTTGGTTGAAAAGCCAATGGCGCGAAGCTACCGTGTGGAAGATTATGACTGAACGCCTCTAAGTCAGAATCCATGCTAGAAGTGGTGCATGTCACTCTTCAACTGTATCTCGACCCGCAGTAGGGGCGTCGCTTTGTCGCCCCTAGGGGCCCGTGTCATTTGCAAACCGCGACCGTGAAGCATCTCGGTCGGGGCAACTTTGAAGTTCAATTTCAAACGGTCGTTGAGAAGAATCCTTTGCACATGACCTAAATATGCGATGGGGTACTGTAAGTGGTAGAGTGGCCTTGCTGCCATGATCCACTGAGATTCAGCCCTTGGTCGCCTCGATTCAGAGCTTCGCTCTTGTCACAAACAAATCTGCGCAACCCTCCCGCTCTCGTGCCTTTGCCTCTTACTCCATACGACAATTGTTTATTGCTTGGGGGCGGGAAATTTGGGGTTTCCATGCTGAGATGGAAAAGGTGTCGAAGCCCAGGAAAAATGGGGTTTCCATGTCACGCCACGGCGCCCAAAATTTTGGGGTTTCCATGTTGTGCCCTGGCGCCCAAAATTTTGTGGTTTCCACCCGGTGCCTAAAATCTTGGGCTTCCATGTCATGCCAGAAATTTGGGGTTTCCACCCAGCGCCTAAAATATGGGGCTTCCATGTCACGCCAGAAATTTGGGGTTTCCACCAGGTGCCTAAAATCTAGGGCTTCCATGTCGCGCCTAAAATTTGGTGTTTCCATGTCGCGCCTAAAATTTGGGGGTTCCACCCGACACAAAAGAAAAAATTGGGGTTTTCGTGTTGCGCCTAAAATTTGGGGCTTCCGCCCGGCGCAAAACATTTTGGGGTTTCCAAGTCGTGCCCTGGTGCCCAAGCCTGGGGAAACTTGGGGTTTCCATGTCGCGTCACGACTGAAACCGGCAGTGCCCAAACCTGCGGAAACTTGGGGTTTCCAAGGCGTGCCCCGGCGCCCAAGCCTGGGGAAACTTGGGGTTTCCATGTTGCACCACGACCGAAACTGGTGGCGCCCAAGCCTGCGAAAACTTGGGGTTCCCATGTCGCACCACGACCAAAACTGGTGGTGCCCAAGCTTGCGGAAACTTGGGGTTTCCAAGTCGCGCCCCAATGCCCAAGCCTATGGAAACTTGGGGTTTCCATGTCACGCCATGACCGAAACCGGCGGTGCCCAAGCCTGCAGGGACTCAGGGTTTCCATGTCACGCCCTGGCGCCCAAGCCTAGGAAACTTGGGGTTTCCATGTCCCGCCCTTGATGGAACCATGAGTTTCCACATTTTACGGCACGATGGAAATGTGGGCTTTCCAAAAATTCCCCAATGCGGGGAACTTGGGGTGTTTCGAAACCGCAGCCCAAGTCTGGGAAACTCGCGGTTTCCATGTCACAACACACCCTGAATTGTCCGAGAGCCTGTGGAACTTCGGATTCCCATGTCGTGGGGCCATGAAAAGCCGCCAAAGTCTGGGGAACTCGGGGTATCCATTTTGCGGTGTGATGGAAACTTCTACCCAAGTCAATGGACACACACGGGGTTTCCAGTTCACGTCACATCAAAAATTGCTACCCTAGTCTGGGGAACACGGTGTAAGGACCTGCGGTTCGGTTTCTTCCCGTCGGTGCGAAGTGTGAACTCTATGACAGAAATGTGCGAAGGGACATAAGTATAATGCGCACTAGAGGTGGAGCGATGGTTGGTTCATAGCGTGGGGGAGTTTGGCATAACCCACGGGCCGACTTACATGTTGGGGCGACTTGAAAGAAGGATTGTTGGCTGACCAACAATCGGATGGCAAGTTTGCGATGTGTAAGGGCGTTTTGGCACGCGGTGGTCGAGTCAGCCTGCGTAGTTACTGACCCAACCGATCATATAAATATGGCAAGGCATTGGAGCACTTGGCATTCATTCGAAGATGGGCGTTCGAACATGAGCATTCGGTGATCAAGAAAAAAGTGCAAAGCAGTGGAGCAGGTCGCAAAAGAGGCGTGGGCATATATGCGCCCCGCTCTTGGGCAAGCACACACGATATGCACACATTTCGGTTATCAGGTGAGGGCGCAGGTAAGGAAGGCGCCCGCCGTTCGGTGTGACACAGGTGACTTGGGTAGGTCGCTCACCCGTCTTGGAAGAAGCGGAGGTGTCTCCGGTGACTTGGGTAGGTCGCCCACCCATCGTGCAAAGGGAAATGTGGGATGGCTCGAGCGAGGTCGCCCGCCCGTCGTGCAGTGGTAAACGAGGTTCAGTTGACGAGTGCGGTTGGAAGCTCGTGTGAGGGTGCGCCCGCCCAGTGTAGGCAAGGAACTCGGAGGTGTTGCCTATTTGTAAAATTGGCTAAGTATGAAACTTGGTGTTTCCCAAGTATACTTGTAAAGCCTTGTAAATATTTTAAAGTTGAATAATATATTGTTTTCGGGCAGACTCATTGTTTAGGGAGTTTCCCCTCCCTTTATACTGTGAAATTGTGTTCTTCATGTATAATCACTGATGATAATGAATGTGTATGGGTGTTCATTGGCATAAAGGAAACATAATAATACTTGGTTGCTAAAAAAATACTAAGTAGGCTAGTGTAGGCATAGTCCATGAACATAAGTATTGGTGAAAAGAAAGTGTTCAGTGGCGCCACACCTCGCCAAGTACGGTTGAAAGACTACCGTAGGCCTGGGGGCGTGACATGCGGGGTTCCCATGTCGCTCGCGCCACGGGTAAAACTGCCACCCAAGTCTGGGGAGATTCAGGTTTCCATGTCATCGCGCGACAGGGAACGGCCGCATAAGTTTGGGGAGCTTTGGGTTTCGATGTCATTGCGTGACAGGGAACGACTGCCCAAGTCTACCGAACACAGGGCTTTCCATTCCATAGCATGACGGAAACCACGACCTCGGGGTCTTCCATGTCCCGCCATGACAGAATCCGTGACCTCGGCACAGGGAACTCAGGTTTCCATGCCGCGGAACGACAGAGAACCACCCAGGTCCACAGAACTCGTGGGATTTTTGTTTCGTGGCATGAGGGAAACCGCCTAATTCCGGGAACCTCTGGGGTCTCCATCTCCTGCCCGGGTGAAAACTGCGGCCCCGACGCGAGGAACTTGGGTTTCCATGTCGCAACATGACCCAAATCGCCAAAGTTTATGGAACTCATGGTTACCATGCCGCGGAACAATGAAGAACCTCCCAAGTCTTGCGAACTCTGGGTTTCCATTTCGCGGCGGGGTAGAAACCGCTTGCCCGGTCTATGTTTGGAACTTGGGGTTTCCATGCCTCGTTGTGATGGGAGCCATCCAAGTGTGTGAAAAGCGGGGTTTCCCTACCCCACCGTGACGATAGCTACCCAAATGCGTGCGAAATCTAGGGTTTCCATGTCCCATCGCGTCAGAAACCTCTACCACGTATGCGGCGGGGTGTGAGGTATTCGAGTTGGGAGCGCCCGAGAGAGTTGAGAGACCGAAGCCATATTACGAGTGCTCGTGTTTGGTTATATGCGACTCAGGTGTGCGTTCAGTTATATGCGAAGTCTTGGCACGACACTTGCTTATGCACGACGGTGATGGGCGCACTCATAGCGGGCGTGCCATTTTGGGCATGGCGCACGCCCCTTGATACGTGCACGATGGGCGAGTCACCAACCGAAGGCGTGCAGGTGACCCTTATTGGGTGCCCAGATGAAAGAGGTAACCATGTGCAGATGAGTTAGGATGTAGGAAGGTGTGTGACGTGCGGCGACGAGTGTAATCGGTGAGGTGTTGGAGTCGACCCATGGGTGCGACGGTGCACACGAAGAGACGCGGCGGTTCGTTGGAATGGGGTGTGTCGAGGTTATGTGGCAGGTTAGTCGAGCATTCATGTTGATGGAGCCGACCCTTGTTATCCTCGAGAGACATGGCCCTTAGGCGAAAGGATGCGTATAAGTAAGGAGGATGGCGTTCGATGAAGGGACTGTTAGCGCTTGAGATTTCACCTCAGGCTGAGAAAGGAAAACCTTCAAGGCAACATCAAACCATTTCACCTCGTAGCTAGCCCTACGGGGTATGAGAAGGCTCTCTCCGGTCAATCTCGTTAAATTTTCAATGGGAAGAGATGACCAATCAAGGTAACACAGATATTAGGCTAGTAAACTGATTTGAAAGTTGATTTGGGGGTTTTTGGGGTTTTTTGGTGGCAAGTTGAGGATCTGCAATTTAGGGTGCGGGGATTGAGCTCAGTTTTTGCAGGTGGGTCTTTGGGGCAAGGTAGGAGTTTGTGCTGATGCTTTTAGCTGAGATGGATGATCAAGGAGAAAATAAGAGAGGCTAAAGAGGGCAAACAATGACTTTGAATCCTCTCTAGACAGTGGAAAACATAAATATTAAACAAAATTGAAAGCTGAGCATGGCATGCATGAATTCAAACCTTATCACTTCATTTGTTTAATAAGCTGCAGTAAAGAAAGATATGGAACACATAAACACACTTACAATTACAATAAGAGAACACACCATCAACACAAGAGTCCACAAGAATCCCAATGATGTCTGCAAAACCCTGGTCTTCCTTTTTCTCAAATTGCAGAGATACAAGTGAAATATACAATAGGAGCTTCTCCCTCAAGAGTCCAACCATGAAAATGAGTAAGAGAAGGCATAATATAGAAGATCTAACTCCTTTCCCCACCTCTAGGGGTCGAGCTCATCTTCCTAGGAGCTGTTTCAACTAATTCTAAACTAATCACTAGATAATAGGCAGTCAAAACAACTTGCCTCTAAAACTTAGGAAACCTATCCATGCATTAAATATTTACCATTTACATCAAGGAAACTTCTAGAAGTGTTCAAGGAGAGTAAAAGTATCTAAGTGCCATGAAATTACACAAAAATTCATCATTTACATGCCTCAAAAGTCAACCAAGGTGAAAACAGTGTTTTGCTGGCCGAACTGGTCAAAACAGTGAAATTTCCCTGAGTGGTCGCGCCCCTCACTTTCACTGGTCGCGCGCATTGACAGCTCTGTTTGAGGGCCTTCCCGGTGTCCAAATCAGGTGAAAGATAGCTCATTGGAAAGGTTTGTGAGTCTACTTTCCAACCCCACTGGAATTTCTGAATTTGGAGTTGATTTGACCACTCAAAAGTCATTTCTCCCAAGGCATATTTCTGCAACTCAAAAAAGGGGCAGAAAGTCAAAATTGGCATGTATTTTGAGCTTTTGGGAGCCCAAATCTTCATAAAATCTGAAACCCATCCATAGGCAAGTGTATTTTTGCATGAAAATTCCAAAAATGTAGAGTTTTCCCCGTTCTGAGCTGTCCCCATGACTGGTCGCGCACGGGGTGAGACCACTCAAATGGCCAAAACCTGTAAAATTCTCAAAAATGCCAAAAATGCCTCAAAAATCTCAAAATTTCTTGGGTTTGCTGCTAGGAGGAGGCTAATGAGTATCATGGTGAGTGAGATAAGCCTTGGCCGAGATACGGAGCGGGTTGGTCTTCTTTCTCGTTTTTGTGCCTTGACCAACTGTACTGGGAACATGAGATTGCCATAGGATAATCTTGTAAATCTGTCAAAGAGGTGGGCTCCTCTCTCTTATGATGACCACCTTTGCCCCCCCTACGAGGCCTCCGCTGTACCTCAACCTCTGTAGAAGAATACTGGTCATCACTTTTCTCACAGTTTTGGGTGTCTGACATGGTTTAGGAGCAAAGTGGACAAAGTGAACTGTTGTCTCTGCCTGCAAAAATGTTGAACTCTATGCTGTTTCAAGGGGGAAAAAGACACGAGGGAAATGTTAGGGGAGGGATATTTCAACAAGGAATGGGAACGCGTGATATGACAGGGAATTTTTTAAGGGAAAATTCACAAATTGTCATGCATATAGAATCTCATTTTCATCATTGGGAAATCATTTGCAAAGAACATCTTGTAAGGGAAAAAGCATGTATGATAATGACCATGGAAGGAGCATACATGTGTGAATAGGGACATAGGAAACCATACACAATTTACTTATTGGATTTTCATGTGCATCATAAGGCAAACTTTTGGTCATGTACATTTTTGACATGGGGGAAGGGTTTTATTAAGCAAAGGATGTCAAATGGATACAAGGGGAAAACAGTATGTACATGTGTTTTTACAATATACACAGCAACATGTTTTGTAATTTTATTGTCACATTACTCTTTTCTTCATTGCACATATATCTTTTTCTTTTGGCTTTGTTTTTTATATGTGTAGGGTGTTGGTGTAGGGAATTAGGGTTTGCATATGCTTGGGGGAGGGATAGGGTTTACATTTTAGGCCATGGGGAAAATTTACATTTCTTTGCAAATAATAAGGGCAGAGACATAAGCATGACTTTGTGAAGAAAAGGGGGAAAAAGGGAGGGAATCAAATGGGACCAAAAAAAAAAAAAAAACCTTGAAACAAACATAAAACCTTAACATTCTGCCCACATTGACAAACAGTTACAAATATCTTTTTTCCTTGCATCCTTGGAGGCATAATCGCAAGCATGTAGACCCATAACCATCATCAACCAATCAAACAATAGGTATAGAGCCTACCTCAACCCAATTTGCAAATTTGAAGAATATTTGAGTGAGTTTGAGGTGATTTTGGCTTTTACAGCTCAACTGGTCGCGCACAGCCCAACTGGTCGCGCCAGTTCAAAATTAACACTGTGGAGGAGCTGCTGACTGGTCGCGCACATTCACAGCCTTGTTTGAGGGCCTTCCTGGTGTTGGAATCGGGTGCAGGATGGCTCGTTGGAAAGGTATTTGAGTCTAATTTCCAATCCAAGTGGAATTTTTCAATTTGGAGTTGATTTGACCTGTCAAAAATCAAATCTCCCAAGACTGGTCAAAAAGTGCCAAATGAGGCTGCCTGAAAGAAGAGTGCTGTTGCAGTCAACTTTTGAATGCCTTCCTCAACCCCAAATTGAGCTCATGATAACTAAGTGGAAATATCTTTGTGTCTAGTTATCATTTTACCCATCAAGCAAATCATTTGGCCAACCAAGCTAGGAGAAAACTTGATTTTCTCAAGGTAACTTGCAGAGGTGTCTTTGATTCTCCTGAGGCAACCGTATTCTTGACATTTTTCTCAAATCATGACACCTGTGAAAAAAGAGAATGAGGTTTTTCTTCCTTGGCATGTTTTGGACAAAAGCCTCTCTCAGTTTCCCAAAATTAATCTTTGATTGCTCTGAAACATCATTTGAGTGCGACTTGTCCCGATGTGTGAAACAAGGAATTCTGTCGAAATGAAGTGAGATGAAGGGGATAGGGGGCTTCTAAATTCTTGGGGGAATTTGTGGGAGTGGGGAGGGATGTTAGGAAGCAGGGGAAATTGGAATCTCAGAGATTGAGTGAGGGGAAGGGATCCAAAAGGGCAAAACACAGGCCCAACCTAGAAAATTGCCAAGTTGTAGCTAGAAACTAGGGTTTGTGGAAAAATGAGGAATTTGGCGGATATAAGGGATGGGAAGTGTTTTATAAGGTACTTTAAGGATAGGGGAATGTGTATGAACATCAGGAAACAAGTTTTGCCGATGATTTTCCGCCCAAGAGAAATTGCCTTCAAAACCCTAGGAGAGAGAAATGAGCTTGCCTAGGCACAACTGAAGCATGAATAAGGTATAAAATGACTCATTAGACACTGACATGATAATGACAACCCTATGAATGATGATAGGCTCAGCTGAATGATGACATGGACTGCCATTTGGGAAAACCCTAGACCTAATGCCTAGTGACCAAATTTTGCTTGAAGACTCACTGAAATGACAAAATTTGACCTTGACCCTTCAAAATCACTTTTTAAGAGCATGTTTGATCACTAGAGGAAGGCTGTAAAGACTGACACTAACAGGGACATCGAACTCAGACTTCCTTATCGCAAAAAAAGTGCGAAGGAAGGTGTTGGGCGAAAACGGAAGGAAAATAAGGACGCGGGTAAGAGGGCCGCACCAGCGAGTAGATTACAGAGGGCACGTCGGACTTGGTAGCGCGTATAGGCAGAGTGGGGTGGGTTACCATCCGGGCAGGCAGGCCGCACTGCATGCGGGCCACGCACCCTCACTATGGACCGCATGGACGGGCAGAGTTTGGGCGCCGTGAAACGGAAAGTCGGGCAGACAGGTTCGCGGTTTAGGTGTGGAGTTGTGTTGTGCAGGCCACGAGAAGTGCAGCACAAACACACGACACGACAGGTTGAAAGAACAATTGAAGAAGATAAATTTATGGTACGTTACTTTTGCTGCATTGTTAAGAACACTTATTGGAAAATTGACTGAGTGTTGAAGTAGGCGCAAACCGTGTACTCAAGTATTGGTAAAAGGAAAAAGTACGGCGGTGCCACACCTACTTATGTGTGGTTGAAATACTACCACTAGGATAGGAGCATGACATGGGGTCTCCCAGTCCCTCCTCCACAAAAGTCGTCAAATTGTGGGGAACACGGGGATTCCATGTCCTGCCTTGTCAAAAGCATCCCAAGTGCAGGAAATGTGGGGTTTCCATGTCTCGTCGCGATGGAAACAGCCCCAGGTGTAGTAAAGTTGGTGTACATCGAGTCTGCAACCTCACATCAAGAAAAAGGCTCGGTTGGTCAAGAGATTGAAGGTTTCTTCATTGGGAAAGGATCTCGCTAAGGATCAAAGGTTGGAGTCTCTTCTAGAGCTAGTCCACCATGGACTATCAAAAGTTGAAAGAAGGAGACAGTGCCCGGGAATGAAGTTCCGAAGAAACAAAGTGCAGAGAGGAGGAAGGACTCGACTTGTGCTGGGAGGATATCATTTTCAAGGGTCTAGGGCTTCGAAATGACCAATAATAAGCTTCAATTAGAGAAATTTAAGAAAGGGTTTTCCTCTCTGAGAGAGAGAGGTTTTTCCTTGGCAGAGAGCCAACATCTTGTGTTCTTGTTCTTATGTTTTTGGCACCAATTTGATGAAAGTAAACACACATGCATTAATAAGAAGAGAAGAAGATTAAGATAACACGATAAATTGTATAAGAGATTCACAAATTGTTATCAAGTCTAGAAGAATCCCGCTATACCCCATTGCCCTAGATTATTCAACACGGCATTGGAGCTAAGGTGACACATCAAGGAAAGGGAATCTCAAGAACATCTGCAAGGTTGAAGCATCAAGCCAAGAAGTCTCAATCACATCAAGGACAAGAATGCCTACCATCTATCATTCATCATGGAAGACTACAAAGCAAGAAGAAATGCCTTGTATAGAGGCACCTACAAGAAGAACAAGTCAAAGAGGGACCTACATCAAGCTACACCATCTTGAAAAATGAAAGGCACTACGAGTCAAGTCATCAAGCAATTCCATTTGAAGAAAGAAACTTGAACAACATCAAGATCTAAGGAAGGCAAGCCATCAAGTCTTCAAGAAGAAAGCAAGTTCACTACATCTCAAACTCTATCAAGTAAGTATATGTCTCCTCTGAGTATACCCCAGTGTCTCTTTGCAAGGAAAGTAACAATTTGGTTGGGAACACTACACGTCCAAAGTCCAACGGTTTGGATGCCAAGAATACGGATGCTACAAAAGGGATTGTCCTTAACTTAAGAAGGACAACAACAACAAGGGAAAACGGGAAGAAGCTCATGTAACTCAAGAAGTGAAAGAAGATGACAAGAAGGAAAAGAAGGAAGATCCTCCTATGACTAAGTCAACCTCTTTGCTTAAAGTCTTCTTTCAAAGGGGGTAGAGGTCTCATTGGGGGTCCCATTTATGGGATTCAAGAGAGGACGATACACATGCGAGAGCAGATGAAGCAAGAAAGGCTACACCAATCGAGGAGAACTATCAAATAAAGCTGAGATGATAAAAGCATAATCAAGATGAGGTATGTATGCATCAAAGTTTAGTTCATGTCATCATATATATTGAGTGGGTCATGGGAAAAGTTCTAGAATCATGATCAAGAATAAAAGGATCTCTTTCACCAACGACATGCTTGGAGGCACGTACTACAATGGAGTAAAGTTCAACATGAAGAAGTGCTCTCATAAGGAGTATAAGGTGGTTGACTAATCAATCCAAGAAGAAGGAAATGAAGAAAGAGATCAAGCATGTGAAGAACATCGCGGGCCACAAATAATAACTATTTGACAAGATTCCTCAACATCTCTCGAAAGAAGGCATGGCAACTCTGACAAAGGAAGAAAAAGATAAAGGACCCTTGACACCTACGAAGGCCTTCGAGATAGTAAGGTGCAGATAACCGATTCAACTCTACAAATATGTCATGGTGAAGAGGCCATCCAAAAAAAGCACCATTTGGTGTTGAAACAATATCACGATGAAGTCATGAAGGGCCACTAAATCAAAGTATGGGAACATGCGAGTACAACTAAGCATCCATGTGATAAGTATTATGAAGGATAGACAAGATGACAAAGGAGTAGCTAGATGACAAAAAGGACCTGATATATATGAAGAAGGCCACTTTCCATGAAGGGAGCAATGACATGACAAACCAGGAGGGAAGGTGATCGATGGTCGGTACCCTGCCAAGAAAAAGTTCAAACAAAGACTTCATGACATTGAAGGAAAGAAGGAGATCAAGCGGCTGAAGGACCCACGAAGAAGACGTTGCTGATGAATGGACAATTCCCTAGCTAAGAGGGAGTTCTAACAAGTTCCCAACTACAAAGGAGCTTGGGCAAGTTCCTTGTCAGAGGAAACTTGGGCATGTCTTCCTCAATCAAGGGGAAGAGATAGACACAACATTCTTGTCTTCACTTGGCAAGAAAGAATGGGAGGATTGGGTAATCTTTTGGCATCTCTTGCTCTCTGAGGACGTGTAGGGCATCCAAGACGAGAGTAGGCAAGAGGAGCGGTATTCTTTGAGGGCTGGGAACCCAAGGCAAGAATTGCCCTAGATGATCATACTCAGGGAACACCTGGGTGGGTATGTACCTTTAGAGACAATGAATAAGGTGTTTATAAGCCATTGGCCTCACCAACATTGTGCTCTGATCTTATGAGAGATAAAGCTATTAGTCAAGGCCTTGCTATGAACAATTTTGGCTAATATGATGCTATAACAGATGGGTTGCCAATCTGGTTTCTCTTATGTGAATTATTCAAGATTGAAAAATAGCCAAACACCTTGTAATGATTTATGAATACCTCCCTAGTTAAGAGGGGGTGTTGAAGAAAGTGTAACTGGGTTCGGTCTTCATAAATGTAATTTTGATATTTGTATTTATTCAAGAAAAGAAAAAAGAAAAAGAAAAGAAAATATATATATATATATTATATATATATATATATATATATATATATATATATATATATATATATATAATATATATATATATATATATATTATATAATATATATTATATTTATCATTGAGTTTCTTGCTCATTGAAATAGGACTAGCACATGTTAAAGTGTTATACAGAGTCAAAATAAAATGTTTAAGACCTTAAGGGCATGTTACACGAGGTATATTTATGTATTAGATTCAAATATATTCCTACCCTTGTGCCTTCGTTTGGGTTGTGCACCCATTCAAACCCCAAATTTCCTTCGGGAAGGTCGAGTCATCGCGTGTCATGCCGTGTGTGGGTGCCCGGGAACACGTGGTCGTGCCAAAAAATGCTAAGTCGTGATCGCCCGTGTGCCTTCTTTGTTCAGGTCATGCACCCATGAAAACCCCAAATTTCCTTCGGGCAATTCGGGTTGGCTCGCCTAAGGTGGGTTGGGTCGTGCTGTGTTGTGTGTGGGTGCCCCGGCACACGTGGCCGTGCCAAAAATTCTAAGTCCTCAGTGCCCATGTGTCCTCTGCACGTTCGTGTGGCCCGTTTTCCCGACGGTCCCTCGGGCCTTCGTTTGGGTCGTGCACCCATGCAAAGCCCAAATACCATTCAGGCCATGCACACATGGAAACCCCAAATTTCGTTCGGGTGGGTCGGTTCGTGTCGTGTGTGGGTGGTCATGCAAAAGCGTTCGGGCGAGTTGGGTCGTGCCGTGCCATGTGTGGGTTCTCGGGAACACGTGGCCATGCAAAAAATGTTAAGGCGTGACCACCCGTGTGCCTTCTGCATGTTCGCGCGACCCATTTTCCCAACACTCCCTCGTGGCTTCGTTCGGGTCGTGCACCCATGGAAACCCCAAATTTCGTTTGGGCAGGTCAGGTCGTGCCATGTGTGGGTGCTCGAGAACACGTGGCAGTGCCAAAAATGCTAAGTCATGACCCCCCGTGTGCCTTATACATCTTCGTGCGGCCCATTTGCCCGATGCTCCTTTGTGGTTTCGTTCGGGTTGTGCACCAATGGAAACCCCAAATTTCATTCAGGTTGTGCATACAAGGAAACCCCAAATTTTGATCGGGTCGGGTCGTGGCATGTCGTGTGTGGGTGCCCGTGCAAACGCATTTGGGTGGGTTGGGTCGGCTCGCCCAAGGCCGGTCGGGCCGTGTGTGGGTGCCCGGGCACATATGGCCGTGCCAAAAACGATAAGTCGTGACCGCCCATGTGTCTTCTGCACGTTCGTGCAGCTCGTTTGCCTGACGCTCCCTTGTGCCTTCATTCGGGTCATGTGCCCACGGAAACCCTAAAATTTCATTCGGGTCGTGCGCCCATGGAAACTCCAAATTTTGTTTGGGCGGGTCGGGACATGTCGTTTGTGGGTGCCTGTGCAAACGCATTGGGGCGGGTCGGGTCGGGTCATGTCGTGTCATGTGACGGTGCCCAGGGCACACGTGGCTGTATAAAAAATGCTAAGTTGTGAACAGGAGTGGGCTTTGTGCATGATTGTGCTGCCCGTTTGCCCGAATCTCCCTTTTGCCTTCGTTTTGGTCGTGTGCCGGAGCCCATGTAAACTAGTTCGAGCGGGTCGTTTGATGTGTAAACACTCGTTCGGGCGGGTTGTTTGCCATGTAAACTCGTTCGGGCGGCTCGTTTGAGGGCACCCATGTAAACTCATTTGGGAAGGTCGTTTTCCATGTAAACTCGTTCAGGCGGGTCGTTTGAGGGCGCCCGTGTAAACTCGTTCGGGCGGGTCGGGCGAGGGCGTCCATGCAAACTCATTCGGGAGAGGGCGTCCGTGCAAACTCGTTCAGGCGGGTCATTCGGGAGAGGGAGTCCATGGAAACTCGTTCATGTGGGTCAGGTGAGGGCGTCCGTGCAAACTCGTTCGTGTGAGGGCGTCCGTGCAAACTCGTTTAGGCGGGTTTTTCAGGCAAACTCGTTCGGGCGGGTCGAGCAAGGGCGTCCGTGCAAACTCGTTCAGGCGGTTCGAGCGAGGGTGTCCATGTCAACTCGTTCGGGCGTGTAATGCCTTCGGAGATGTGCGATGGTTGGGCACCGGGCGCGCGCACACGGGCAGGTGTTGTGCGATGCGATGAAGGGCGTGCACGACCGCGCGTAGGTGGAGCGATGAGCTAGCGCACATGGAGATGCGATGAAAGCAAGAGTTGTGTGTGACGATAAACGATGGAGACTTATACCCAACGAAGCGTGGAGGAGTTAGATGGAGGCCGACTTGTGTTGGAGGGTAGGCTGACATGTGCAAGGGAATTTTGAAGGGTATGTAAACCATGTTTAGTTGGTCGTCCAGGTGAGCCACCACCCACGTTACAATGCATATATATTGGATCATTGGAGGATCATTTCAACAATGAATTCGACAAGCCTCTTCGCATAGAGCTCAAGGAAAATACAAGTGCGTAGAAGTAGAAGGTTAATGCGCATAAATCATGCACACTTCTTGTGGAGGTCACTCACTTGGTGGATGTACTTGGAGTTAGTTGAAGGTTGGGCAAGGTGTTCCCAAGGGTTGTTCGAGGTGCAGATTTGTGCGAGACTTGAGGAGGGAGTCTTGGTGACTCGGGCGAGCACCCTCCCACCGTGCAAGGTGTGCACAAGGGTTGTAAAAGGTTGTTTTGCCTCTATTGTAAAAGTGGCTAAGTATAGACTTGGATTTTGCCAATAATACTTGTGAATCTTGTATTATTGAAGAAATACTGATTAATATATATTGTTGGGTAGACTCATTCCTCAGGGATTTTCCCCTCCCTTTATACGGTGTAATTGTTGTTCTCTTTTATAATTGCTGATGATAATGAATGAGCATGGGTGTTCATTGTATAAAGGTTATGCATAATAATACTTGGTTGAGAATCACAAACTAAGTAGGAGAAATTGAATTAGGAATAGTCCATGTGCACGAGTATTGTTAAAAATAAAGTGTTCGGTGGTGCCACACCTCGCCGGCATGGTTGAAATACTACCGTAGGCTTGGGGGCGTGACAGTTGGTATCAAAACTAGTCTAAAGACTTGGAGGAGTCTTGCATAACTCGGTTGATCAGGGTTGCTCGTGACAAAGTGCAGGTGTATGAACACTTGGAAGAAGTGACTGTGGTGACAAGTACTTGCAGGGGAAAGAAGTTGATGAAACACTTCTTCATAAGTGTTGCATCAAGGACTTGGGTTGTAGGTGAAGCTGGTGCATGGTCGAGACTAGGTTGCAAAGAAGGAGAAGGCTATTAGAAATGGTTGAATCTTAGGTTGGATCTAGTCGTGATGCCATGGATACTACCCTTGGGCTTATTCAAAAAGTGTTGTAAAAGGTAGAGGACTTGGAAGCTCACTGGAATGAGAAGATTGACTTGGTTGTGAAAGAGCAAGAGGCAACTTTGAAGATGAAGGATGAGCTTGATGAATTCCGAACTCAACATGAGTACACTGATCTTATGTGTACACAACTTGAATTAAGGTTCAAGGAGGTCGAAGAAGCAAGGGACCAGGGTCTTGCAAAGATCAGGGACTTGGAGAAATCTGTTGATCAAGCCAAGGATGAGGTCACGGTGTTGAAGAAGGCCGTGAGGCATGGCTCAGGTGGAGGAGTGCCTCATGTGAAAGTCAAGGAACCGGAATCGTTCAATGGTACAAGGAGTGCAAAGACTCTTGGCAACTTTTTGTGGGACATGGAGCAATACTTGGAACGGTTGGGTCTATCTGATGATGAAACAAAGGTCAAGGTAGCTGCTCAGTTTCTAACAAAGGATGCTAAGATGTGGTGGCGAAGGAGGATGGACCAGATTGCTAGTGGCAGTGCTAGTGACATCACTTCGTGGGATGAGATGAAAGGAGCTTTGCAGGCCCATTCTAGTCCTCAGGATGAGACATGGGCAGCAAGGATAAAGCAGACAGGGAACCTTCAGACATATCAGCGGGAGTCGCAAGTGCAGTCCTAGAACTTCCTGACATGGCGGAGAGGGACAAGGTGTTGAATTTCATTATTGGGTTGAAGTCTTGGGCACACAATGAGGTGAAGAGACAAAGGATTATAACACTTGAAGAGGCTTTTGTTGTTGTGGACAGGTTGGTGGAGCATTATGATGAGACTTCTGATGATAGGAAGAAGAAGTCCGACAAGCCGAAAGATAAGAAGAAAGATGATGCTTCAGATGATAGTTCGAAGACGAAGAAGGTATTGAAGTGTTGGATATGTGTTGGACCACATACGATGAAGAATTGTCCTTCTAAACCAAAAGTGGATGTTATAGCACAATCTAATGTGAAAGAGGAAGGTGCTTCTGTGGGGATGATGCAGATACTTGGTGCTGCTACTGCTACAGAGGTGATCTCTTGGAAGGATCCTGAGAGGAATAAGTTGGAGTATGTTCGGATGAAGGTTGGAGGTGCTGATATACTCACTATGGTGGATAGTGGGGCTTCTCACAACTTCATGGGAGAAGATACTGTGAGAAGGATTGGGTTGAAATATGTACCTATCAAGGAACATATGAAGACAGTGAATTCTCCTCTGGATGAAGTTCTTGGTGTAGCTAAAATGGTGGACACAACACTTGGTGAATGGACCGGGAAGGTGGATTTCACTATAGTGCGGATTGATGATTATGAGGCTATGCTAGGGATGGAATTTATGAAACAATATGATGTTATGATTTTTCCACATTTGAAGAAGCTGTACATTTACGATGGAAGGGAAGATGTACCCATTGGTGTGCCTACCTTTGGAGTAACAAGGCCTGATTGTAAGTTGGCAGTGATGCAAATGGAGGATGAGAAGAAATTGGATGACATGAGTAAGTGGTTGTCCATGGTTGAGACAAAGCTTACCGAGTAGTCATTGGTCATCAAGACACTTTCAGATAGTATCTTGGATTTGTCAAGAAGGCTAGAAGTGGTTGAGGATGATGATGATGATGAGGAGTTATATGTGAGGCCAGATGTTCGAGGGGAGGACCGGGTCACTTATCTACAAAGGATGGAGATTGAGGATCCTGATAGATGGATTGAGATGATTAGTGAGGGTGAGCCTTCCATCTCTAACCCCTCTACATATTCTTAGATGGACAAGAAGATGGGGCTCATTGTTAGCTGCTCATGGCAGTGAGTCCTTTAAGCAGTTTGAGTAGGTATGATGGTGTAGGGATGGCTTGGCATCAAGCATCATGACATGTTGTAGATGAGATGAGGGCTACTTCATGGACCTGAGCATGGTTTATTCTTGATGAGTTCAGGATGTGGCAGGAATCCTAGATAGACTAGTGGAGACATATGGATGTTCACTCTCATGGATTGAGCATTATGGTTGGATTAGCTACCCAACTAGTTCGGACATGGGGTCTGGAAGTGCATGGAGAGATGTTGACATTGGGCAGTCGAGGAGGGCAGTTCACATGGAGAGAGGTGTTCACATGGGACATTTGACAGATTGATGAGATGAGATGTTGGCACATAGTGGAGTTGTGTTAACACTTGTTGATAGCAGTTGTACACATGGTGATGATGACATGATGGAGTTTGACACATTGTTGCAGTGGACATATAGCTTGAGTTGGAGGGACCAGCCTTCCATGGTGGAGAGCAGCATGAGGAGATTTTGACAGGGTGATCGATGATCATGGACATTTGATATATGACATACCGATGGGATGTATACATTGGTATGGACTATCTTGGTGACAGTTGGTTGCTAAGGTGAGACATGGTGGAGATTGAGTCCTACATATGTTGCAGGGATGTTTGCCATATGTGGAGGAGTTGACATCATGGATATTGATGCTTGGAGGATGGTATGTTGTCGAGGATGAAAATGACTTCGGGTGGAGGAGGATGTAATGCCTTCGGAGATGTGCGACGGTCGGGCGCCGGGCGATCGGGCGCGCGCACACGGGTGGGTGTTGTGCGATGCGATGAAGGGCGTGCACGACTGCGCGCGGGTGGAGCAATGATCTAGCACACACGGAGATGCGATGAAAGCAAGAGTTGTGTGTGATGATATGGAAAACGATGGAGACTTATACCCAATGAAGCATGGAGGAGTTGGATGGAGGTTGACTTGTGTTGGAGGGTTGGCCGATATGTGCAAGGGAATTTTGAAGGGTGTGTACACCATGTTTAGGTGGTCGACCGGGTGAGCCACCACCCATGTTACAACGCATATATATTGGAGCGTTGGAGGATCATTTCAAAAACGAATTCAACAAGCCTCTTCGCATAGAGCTCAAGGAAAAGATAAGTGTGCAGAAGTAGAAGGTTAATGTGCATAACTCGTGCACACTTCTTGTGGAGGTCGCTCACTTGGTGGATGTACTTGGAGTTAGTCGAAGGTTGGGCAAGGTGTAGGGTTGTTCAAGGTGCAGATTTGTGCGAGACTTGAGGAGGGAGTCTTGGTGACTCGGGCGAGAACCCTCCCACCATGCAAGGTGTGCACAAGGGTTGTAAAAGGCTGTTTTGCCTCTATTGTAAAAGTGGCTAAGTATAGACTTGGATTTTGCCAAGAATACTTGTGAAGCTTGTATTATTGAAGAAAGACTGATTAATATATATTGTTGGGTAGACTCATTGTTCAGGGAGTTTCCCTTCCCTTTATACGATGCAATTTTTGTTCTCTTTTATAATTGTTGATGATAATGAATGAGTATGGGTGTTCATTGTATAAAGGTTATGCATAATAATACTTGGTTGAGAATCACAAACTAAGTAGGAGAAAGTGAATTAGGCGTAGTCCATGTGCACGAGTATTGTTAAAAAGAAAGTGTTTGGTGGTGCCGCACCTCGCCGGCACAGTTGAAAG
>APFE030523061.1:46040-86216 GCA_000404065.3 Pinus taeda | reverse complement strand
TAATAATACTTGGTTGAGAATCACAAACTAAGTAGGAATAAGTGGTTAGGCATAGTCCATGAACATAAGTATTGGTGAAAAGAAAGTGTTCGGTGGTGCCGCACCTCGCCTAGCACGGTTGGAAGACTACCATAGGCTTGGGGGCGTGACAATCGGTATCAGAGTTGGTGTAGCTTGCAGATGAAAGCTGATACACAACTTGATAGTTGGTATCAGAGCTCGTGAACAGGTTTGGGTGTTGAAGCATTGAAGCTGATACACAACTTGAAAGTTGGTTAGAGCAAGGTTGCTCGTGACGAAGTGACAGTGGAAGCAAGTACTTGCAGGTGAAGGAAACTAGTTTCACATACAAGTGGAACAAGGGCCGGTTCATGGTTGCAGGGAACTTGGTGAAGCTGGTGAAGGTTGGAACCAGAGATCGTAGAGTTGGGAAAGCGGTACTACGTGCCGGTCATATGATTTGGGAACTTGTCAGGTGGGCATGTGGGACTGCGTGTGGGTAGGTATACACGGTATGGGCATCTGTGGACCAAACAAAGTACGAACCAAGGAAGACGTGTGACAAGGCATGGCAGGTTTGGAAGAATGTGAAGGGAAGCTCTTGCTTACCTTATACAGGTTGAAGCGGATGAAAGAGGAGAATCCCCATATTCGAGAGAAGCTTGCAGTCTTGGAAAAGAATGTTGAAGACGAACTTCTTCAACTTGGATGGACAATGGAGCAAGATGAAGTTGCAGATTGTACTGACAAGGAAGAGGAAGTCGTGATAGTTGAAGATGTTGCAGACATGACCATGATGGAGGATGAACTTGAGATTGATCAAGTTGAACCAGGATCGTGTAGTTTGCAGACATGTATTGATGAGGGTACTCTCATGGAGGAACCTCATGTTGTTGATGATGATGTAAGTACTATTGATACTTGTGTTTCACTTAGCATTTGGTAGATGGACCGTATGCAGGGAAGAGCAAAGTCAGTTTGTCGATGCTAGGGAGCATCTTACCATAGATGTTTATGATGAGACCTTGTATGGAGAAGCAAGGATTGTTGACTATTGCAAGACTTGTTGGGGTTGTTTGTGACCTTATGGTAGATAGTACAAATGCCTGTGACAAGGGAGGAACATGATGATCATTGCGGAGGAATGGGTCATGCTTTAGTCACATTGGCTAAGTGCCCGGCATGACTCATGGACAGATTGGAGGGCACATACTTGAGTTGCTTGGGTGGACTTCTCATGGCTGAGACCAAGAGCAAGTCTTGGTGGAACCTTTGGTGGAGGAGCTATGATGGAGAGACTCATGTGATGATGATATGGTTGGGTGACCGAGTTCACTAGACCGAAGATTGCAGACTTGGATAGGGATGACCGATTGTTGTGATGGGTCTACTTGGTTGGACTAGATGGCAACTTAGTCATGGACATTAGGTTGGAGACATGGAGCATGGCAGTCTTATGCAGGGACATTATGTGGGAGAACTTGTAGAGGTGTCACTTATGGGCATCCAATGAGGAGTGCCAAGGTAGGGATGTTGTGCAGGTGGATTTGCTAGTGTGACATGAAGATGTTTTACTTATGAGCCGATGGAGAGGTTGTGCACTCTTGTACAACAAGGCCATGGACTTGGATGGAGTTGTGAGTAGACTATGGGGCATTCTTACTACATGGAGAGCTGAGGCATCGTGCAGAGACCTTTGGGCCGAGACTTATATGCTTGCTGAGATGTTGGTTGGGGATGGCGTATGGAGCTCATGATGACATGAGGTTGTTGTGACTTTTGGGGACTTCATTTATGGTGGACTTAGAGGATCTGATGCATTGAGGAGCTGAGGTCAGAGAGTTTGATGCAGGATGGGGTGCATACTTTCAAGTACATGTATGGGAATGGCTTGAAAGAGTGACTTGATGTGGAGGATCGACATGAGACACTTTGGAGTGATGGAGTTACGATGATGATGATGCCTTGGTGGCAACACTTGGGCATGGGTTGAGCCGAGACTCAACTACTTTAGACAACATGTTGCAGATGAGATGAGGACTACTTCATGGACCTAAGCATGGCTTACACTTATGGATGGATTCTTGATCGAGTTGATTATGTGACAGGATTTTCAGAGAAACGACTGATGGTGGCATGAGGATGTGCATTCTCATGGTTTGAGCGTGACGGTTGGATTAGCTACCCAACTAGTTCAGACATGGGGGTTAACAATGTGCAGAGATGTGTTAGCGTTGTGTTGGAGTATCATGGAAGCAGTCCACATGGGATGACACATGATGAGGTCGACACGAGATGTTGTAGTGGACATGTAGCTTGTGATGGAGGGACCAGCCTTCCAAGATGGAGAGCAGCATGTAGAGATTGTAACAGGGTGGTCGATGATCATGGATTGAGGGGATTTCCGATGTATGACATAACGATGGGGTGTATACCTTGGTATGGGGATCTTGGTGACAGATGGTTGTTGGGATGAGAAATTGTCGAGGACGACAATGAATTCCAGTGGGGGAGGATGTCAGGACCCGCAGTTCGTGCGACGGGCAGGGAAACTCCACCATGCAAAGTGCGTGTGAAACATGAAACGAAATGAACCTTGGGCGAGTTTATAAGGTGTTGGGCGAGTTGAGGGGGCGGTCCCATGAGTTGGGCAGGCCGACCATCCTTCGGGCGAGACAACACATTATGAACGAGTCAGCCAGGCGTTTGGTGTGGGTCGGCCGGGTGACACAACCCGCCACCTGCCCGTATATATTGGAGGGCATTTGGAGGCAAATGGCCATCAATCATTAGATCAACAAGTTCGAACACGAAGTTCTGAAGTGCGTGGATGAGCCCGCATGACGGGCGGAACTCAGGTGTGAACTCGTTCAGAAAAGTCGTTCAGACAGTCGTTCGGGAAAATCGTTTGGGCAGTCGTTCGGGAAACTCGTTCGGACAGTCGTTCGTGAAACTCGTTCAGACAGTTTTTCAGAAAACTCGTTCAGACAGTCGTTCGGGAAAGTCATTCGGGAAAATCATTCGGGGGGTCGTTCAGGAAAATCGTTCAGATAGTCGTTCAAGAAAGTCATTCGGGAAACTTGTTCAGACAGTCGTTTAGAAAACCCGTTTGGAGAGTCGTTTAGAAAAGTCGTTCAGGAAAGTCGTTTAGGAAAGTCGTTCAGGAAGGTCGTTCAGGCAGGTCGTTCAGGCAGGTCGTTCAGGAGGTCGTTCAGGCAGGACTCGGGTGAGGTCATTCGGGTGACCCGGGTGAGGTCATGTGGCGACCTGGGTGAAGTCGTTTGAGCGAACCGGGTGAAGTCGTGTGGCGACCAGGGTGAAGTCATGCGGCGACCTGGGCGAAGTTGAACGGGTGAACGAGTGGATGTGTGGTCGGGTGGCCAGGTGAGGGCGTGCCATGCATGATGAAACGGTGAAGTGTTGAGATTGCGAACGAAGGTGTGTCTCGGTTAGAGGCGCCCATGTGTGGCGACTTGGAGGCGCACCCGAGTTGGGAAAACAACACGATCGTACGATGAGGTCAACGAAGGGTTGGTGAGTCGTGCGGCGACCGTGCAGAGGTGCCGATGAGCTGGGAAATCGAGTTTGCTGAAGTTGTGAAAAATTGGCTAAGTGTAAATTTGGGGTTTCCCAAGATTTAACTTGTGCATTGTAAAAGTGAAGATTGTATAATATATTGATATCGGGCAGACTCGTATTGCAGGGAGTTGCCCCTCCCTTTATACTTTTGTGCATTTCTCTTGTATAATGTTGTTGATAATGAATGTGTATGGGTTTTTATTGGTATAAAGGCACATTAATAATACTTGGTTGAGAATCACAAACTAAGTAGGAATAAGTGGTTAGGCATAGTCCATGAACACAAGTATTGGTGAAAAGAAAGTTTTTGGTGGTGCCGCACCTCGCCTAGCACGGTTGGAAGACTATCGTAGGCTTGGGGGTGTGACAGGGCGGGTTGGGCAAGGGCATCCATGTGAAGTTGTTGGGGCAGGTCAGGTGAGGGCACGCCAGGGCGAACGAGCCCATATCAAAAAATGCTAATTTGTGACGGGAGGTTGGCTTTATGCACGTTCGTGCAGCTCATTTTCCCGTCTCTCCCTTGTCCCTTTGTTTCGGTGTGTCGTTTGAGGGCGAACATGTGAACTCGTTCGGGCGGGTTGGGCAAGGATGCCCATGTGAAGTCGTTCGGGCGGGTTGGGCGAGGGTGTCCATGTGAAGTCGTTCGAGCTGGTCGGGCGAGGGCGCGACTGGGCGAATGAGCCAGTATCAAAAAATGATAAATTGTGACCTGAGGTTGGCTTTGTGCATGTTTGTGCAGCTCGTTTTCCTGGCTCTCCCTTGTCCCTTCGTTTCGGTGTGTCGCTTGAGGGCATCCGTGTGAATTCGTTCGAGCGAGTCGGGGGAGGGCGTCTATGTGAAGTCGTTTGGGTGGGTTGGGCAAGGGCGTCTGTGTGAAGTCGTTCGGGCGGGTCAGGCAAGGGCCTACCCGGGCGAACGAGCCCGTATCAAAAGATGCTAAGTTGTGACCCAAGGTTGGCTTTGTGCACATTCGTGCAGCTCGTTTGCCCATCTCTCCCTTGTCCCTTCATTTCGGTGAGTCGTTTGAGGGCGTGCATGTGAAACGCGTTCGGGTGAGGGCGTCCGTGTGAAGTCGTTCAGGCGGGTCGGGCGAGGGTGTCTGTGTGAAGTTGTTCAGGCGGGTTGAGCGAGGGCGCGCCCGGGTGAACGAGCCCGTATCAAAAGATGCTAAGTTGTGACCCGAGGTTGGCTTTGTGCACGTTCGTGCAGCTCGTTTGCCCGACTCTCCCTTGTCCCTTCGTTTCGATGAGTCGTTTGAGGGTGTGCATGTGAAACGCGTTCGGGTGGGTCAGGTGAGGGCGTCCGTGTGAAGTCGTTCGGGCGGGTCTAGCGAGGGAGCGCCCGAGAAAATGAGCCCATATCAAAAAACACTAAGTTGTGAGCCGAGGTTAGCTTTGTGCACGTTCGGGCGGGTCGGGCGAGGGCATCCATGTGAAGTTGTTCGGGCGAGGGTGCACCTAGGCGAATGAGCCCTATCAAAAAAAGTTAAGTTGTGACACGAGGTTGGCTTTGTGCATGTTCATGCAGCTCGTTTGCCCGACCCTCCCTTGTCCCTTCGTTTCGGTGAGTCGTTTGAGGGCGTGTGTGTGAAACTCGTTCGGGCGGGTCGGGCAAGGGCATCCATGTGAAGTCGTTCGGGTGGGTCGGGCGAGGGTGTCTGTGTGAAGTCGTTCGAGAGGGTCGGGCAAGGGTGCACTCGGGCGAACGAGCCCGTATCAAAAAATGCTAAGTTGTGACCCGAGGTTGGCTTTGTGAATGTTTGTGCAGCTCGTTTGCCCGGCTCTCCCTTGTCCCTTCGTTTCGGTGAGTCGTTTGAGGGCGTGCGTGTGAAACTCGTTCAGGCGGGTCGGGCGAGGGCGTCCATGTGAAGTTGTTCGGGCGGGTCGAGTGAGGGCATCTGTGTGAACTCGTTCGGGCAAGTCGAGCGAGGGCGCGGCCGAGCGAACGAGCTTGTATGAAAAAATGCTAAGTTGTGACCTGAGGTTGGCTTTGTGCACGTTCGTGCAGCTCATTTTCCCGACACTCCCTTGTCACTTCATTTCGGTGAGTCGTTTGAGGGTGTGCATGTGGACTCGTTTAGGCGGGTTGGGCGAGGGCATCCGTGTGAAGTCGTTTGGGCGGGTTGGGCCAGGGCGCGCTCGAGCGAATGAGCCCGTATCAAAAACTGTGAAGTTGTGACCTAAGGTTGGCTTTGTGCACATTCGTGTAGCTCGTTTGCCTGGCTCTCCCTTGCCCCTTCGTTTTAGTGTGTCATTTGAGGGAGTGCGTGTGAAACTCATTCGGGCGGGTCAGGCGAGGGCGTCCGTGTGAAGTTGTTTGGGCGGGTCGGGCGAGGGCGCGCCCAGGCGAATGAGCCCGTATCAAAAAATGCTAAGTTGTGACCCAAGGTTGGCTTTATGCACGTTCGTTCAGCTCGTTTTCCCGGCTCTCCCTTGTCCCTTCGTTTCGGTGAGCCGTTTGAGGGTGTGCGTGTGAACTCATTCGGGCAGGTCAAGCGAGGGCATCCGTGTGAAGTCGTTTGGGCGGGTCGGGTGAGGGCGTCCATGTGAAGTCATTTGGGTGAGTCAGGCAAGGGCGCGGTCGAGCGAATGAGCCTGTATCAAAAAATGTTAAGTTGTGACCCATGGTTGGCTTTATGCACGTTCGTGTAGTCGTTTGCCTGGCTCTCCCTTGTCCCTTCGTTTCGGTGAGTCATTTGAGGGTGTGCATGTGAAGTCGTTCAATAGGGTCGAGCGAGGGTGTCCTTGTGTAGTCGTTCGGTTGGGTCGGGTGAGGGCACGCCTGGGCGAATGAGGCCGTATCAAAAAATGCTAATTTGTGACTCGAGGTTGGCTTTTTGCACATTCGTGCAGCTCGTTTTCCCGGATCTCCCTTGTCCCTTCGTTTCAGTGAGTCGTTTGAGGGCGTGCGTGTGAACTCGTTCGAGCGGGTTAGGCGAGGGCATCCGTGTGAAGTCGTTCGGGTGGGTCGGGCGAGGGCACGCCTGGGAGAACGAGCCCGTATCAAAACGTGCTAGGTTGTGACCCAAGGTTGGCTTTGTGCATATTCGTTCAACTCGTTTGCCCAGCTCTCCCTTGTCCCTTCGTTTCGGTCAGTCGTTTGAGGGCGTGCGTGTGAACTCGTTCGGGCGGGTCGGGCGAGGGTGTCTGTGTGAAGTCATTCTGGCAAGTCGGGCGAGGGCGCGCCCGAGCGAACGAGCCCGTATCAAAAAATGCTAAGTTGTGACCCGGGGTTGGCTTTTTGCACGTTCGTGTAGCTCGTTTGCCCGGCTCTCCCTTGTCCCTTCGTTTCTGTGAGTTGTTTGAAGGCGTCTGTGTGAACTCGTTCGGGAGGGTCGGGCGAGGGCGTCCGTGTGAAGTCGTTCAGGTGGGTCGGGCGAGGGCACGCCTGAGCAAACGAGCCCGTATCAAAAAGTGCTAGGTTGTGACCTGAGGTTGGCTTTGTGCACGTTCGTTCAGCTCGTTTTTCCGGCTCTCCCTTGTCCCTTCATTTCGGTGAGTCATTTGAGGGCGTGCGTGTGAACTCGTTCAGGCGGGTCGGGCGAGGGTTTCCGTGTGAAGTTGTTCGGGCAAGTCGGGCGAGGGCGCACCCAGGCGAAGAAGCCCGTATCAAAAAATGCTAAGTTGTGACCGGAGGTTGCCTTTTTGCACATTCATGTAGCTCGTTTGCTCGGCTCTCCCTTGTCCCTTCGTTTTAGTGTGTCGTTTTAGGGCATGCATGTGAACTCATTTGGGCGGGTCGGGCAAGGGCGTCCATGTGAATTCGTTCGGACGAGGGCGTATGTGTGAAATCGTTCAGGCGGGTCGGGCGAGGGCGCGCCCAGGCAAATGAGTCCGTATAAAAAAATGCTAAGTTGTGACCCGAGGTTGGCTTTGTGCATGTTTGTTTAGCTCGTTTGCCCGGCTCTCCCTTGTCCCTTCGTTTCGGTGAGTCGTCTGAGGGCGTGCGTGTGAACGCGATCGGGCAGGTTGAGCGAGGGCATCCGTGTGAAGTCGTTCGGGCGGGTCGGGCGAGGGCGCACCCGAGAAAATGAGGACGTATCAAAAAATGCTAAGTTGTGACCTGAGGTTGGCTTTTTGCTCATTTGCCTCGCTCTCCCTTTTCCCTTCGTTTCGGTGAGTCGTTTGAGGGCGTGCGTGTGAGGTCCTTTGGGCGGGTTGGGCGAGGGCATCCATGTGAAGTCGTTAAGATGGGTCACGCGAGGGCATTCATGTGAAGTCGTTCGGGCGGGTCGAGCGAGGGTGCACCCGGGAAAATGACCTCATATCAAAAAATGCTAAGTTGTGACCCGAGGTTGGCTTTGTGCAAGTTTTTGCAGCTCGTTTGCCCAGATCTCCCTTGTCCCTTCGTTTTGGTGTGTCGTTTGAGAGCATGCGTGTGAACTCCTTCAGGCGAGTCGGGCGAGGGCGTCCATGTGAAGTCGTTCGGGCGGGTCGGGCAAGGGCGTCTTTGTGAAGTTGTTCGGGTGGTTCGGGCGAGGGCGCACTCGGGTGAACAAGCCTGTATCAAAAAATGCTAAGTTGTGACCCAAGGTTGGCTTTGTGCATGTTTTTGCAGCTCGTTTGCCTAGCTCTCCCTTGTCCCTTTGTTTCGGTGTGTCGTTTGAGGGCGTTAGTGTGAAGTCATTCGGGCAGGTCAGGAGAGGGCGTCCGTGTGAAGTCGTTCGACCGGGTCGGGCGAGGGCGCGCCCGGGTGAAGGAGCTTGTATAAAAAAATGCTTAGTTGTGACCCGAGGTTGACTTTGTGCATGTTCGTGCAGCTCGTTTTCCCTGCTCTCCCTTGTCCCTTCGTTTCGGTGAGTCGTTTGAGGGTGTGCGTGTGAAACTCGTTCGGGCGGGTCGGGTGAGGGCGTCCGTGTGAATTCATTTGGGAGGGTCGGGCGAGGGCATCCATGTGAAGTCGTTCAGGAGGGTCGGGCGACGGCGTCCGTGTGAAGTCATCCGGGTGGGTCGGGTGAGGGCGCGCCCGGGCGAACGAGCCCGTATCAAAAAATGCTAAGTTGTGACTTGAGGTTGGCTTGTCCACATTCGTGCAGCTCGTTTTCCCGGCTCTCCCTTGTCCCTTCATTTCAGTGAGTTATTTGAGGGTGTGCGTGTGAAACTCATTCGGGCGGGTCAGGCGAGGGCGTCCGTGTGAAGTCGTTCGGGTGGGTCAGGAAAGGGCGTCGATGTGAAGCCGTTTGGGTGGGTCGGGCGAGGGTGTGCCCGGGCGAACGAGCCCGTATCAAAAAAATGCTAAGTTGTGACCTGAGGTTGGCTTTGTGCACGTTCGTGCAGCTCGTTTGCCCGACTCTCCCTTGTCCCTTCGTTTCGGTGAGTCATTTGAGGGCATGCATGTGAAACTCGTTCGGGATGGTCGGGCGAGGGCGTCGGGTCAGGCAAGGGTGTGCCCGGGCGAACGAGCCCGTACCAAAAAATGCTAAGTTGTGACCCGACTTTGGCTTTGTGTACGTTCGTAAAGTTCGTTTGCCCAGCTCTCCCATGTCCCTTCATTTCGGTGTGTCGTCTGAGGGCATGTGTGTGAAATCGTTAGGGCAGGTCGGGCGAGAGCGTCCGTGTGACGTCGTTCGGGCAGGTCGAGTGAGGGCGCGCCCAGGCAAACGAGCCCGTATCATAAAACTGCTAAGTTGTGACCCAAGGTTGGCTTTGTGCACGCTTGTGCAGCACGTTTGCCCGACTCTCCCTTGTCCCTTCATTTCGGTGAGTCGTTTAAGGGCGTGTGTGTGAAACTCGTTCGAGCGGGTCAGGCGAGGGCATCTGTGTGAAGTCGTTCAGGCGGGTCGGGCGAGGGTGTCCATGTGAAGTCGTTTGGGCAAGTCGGGCTAGGGCGCACTTGAGCGAACGAGCCCTTATCAAAAAACAGTAAGTTGTCACCCGAGGTTGGCTTTGTGCACGTTCATGTAGATCATTTGCCCGACTCTCCCTTGTCCCTTTGTTTCGGTGAGTCGTTTGAGGGCGTGCGTGTGAAACTCATTCTGGCGGGTTACGCGAGGGCGTCCGTGCGAAGTCGTTTCGGGCGGGTCGGGCGAGGGCGTGCATGTGAAGTCGTTCTAGCGGGTCGGGCGAGAGCGCACCCTGGCGAACGAGCCCGTATCAAAAAATGCTAAGTTGTGACTCGAGGTTGGCTTTGTGCACATTCGTGCAGCTCGTTTGCCTAGCTCTCCCTTGTCCCTTCGTTTCGGTGAGTCATTTGAGGGTGTGCATGTGGACTCGTTCGGGTGGGTCGGGCGAGGGTGTCCGTGTGAAGTCGTTCGGGCGGGTTGAGCGAGGGCGTGCCAGGGCGAACAAGCCCGTATCAAAAAACGCTAAGTTGTGACCCGAGGTTGGCTTTGTGCACGTTCGTGCAGCTCATTTTCACAGTTCTCCCTTGTCCGTTTGTTTCGGTGTGTCGTTTAAGGGCGTACGTGCGAAACGCGTTCGGGCGCGTCAGGCAAGGGCGTCCGTGTGAAGTTGTTCGGGCGGGTCGGGTGAGGGTGCTCCTGGGAAAACGAGCTCGTATCAAAAATGCTAAGTTGTGACCCGAGGTTGGCTTTGTGCATGTTCGTGCAACTCATTTGCCCGGCTCTCCCTTGTCCCTTTGTTTCGGTGATTTCTTTGAGGGCATGTGTTTGAAGTCGTTCGGGCGGGTCGAGTGAGGGCGTCCATGTGAAGTTGTTTGGGCAGGTCGGGTGAGGGCATCCTTGTGAAGTCGTTCGGGCGGTTCGAACGAGGGCGCGCCCGGCAAATGAGCCCATATCAAAAAAAGCTAAGTTTTGACCCGAGGTTGGCTTTTTGCACGTTCGTGCAGCTCATTTGCCTGGCTCTCCCTTGTTCCTTCATTTCGGTGAGTCGGTTGAGGGCGTGAGTGTGAACTCGTTCAGGCGGGTCGGGTGAGGGCGTCCGTGTGAAGTCGTTCGGGTCAGTCGGGCGAGGGTGCGCCTGAGCTAACAAGCCCGTATCAAAAAATGCTAAGTTGTGACCCAAGGTTGGCTTTTTGTACGTTCGTTCAGCTCGTTTTCCTGGCTCTCCCTTGTCCCTTCATTTTGGTGAGTCAGTTGAGGGTGTGCGTGTGAACTCGTTTGGGCGGGTTGGGAGAGCGTGTCCGTGTGAAGTCGTTCAGGTAGGTCGGCCGAGGGCGCGCCGTGGCAAACGAGGCCGTATCAAAAAATGCTATGTTGTGACCCGAGGTTGGCATAGTGCACGCTTGTGCAGCTCATTCGCCCGGCTCTCCCTTGTCCCTTCATTTCAGTGTGTCGTTTGAGGGCGAACGTGTGAACTTGTTTGAGCGGGTTGGGTGAGGGCATCCGTGTGAAGTCGTTCGGGCGGGTCGTGCGAGGGTGCGCCCGGGCGAACGAGCCCATGTCAAAAAATGTTAAGTTGTGACCTGAGGTTGGCTTTGTGCACATTCGTGCAGCTCGTTTGCCTGACTCTCCCTTGTCCCTTTGTTTCAGTGAGTCGTTTGAGGGCATGCATGTGAAACTCGTTCGGGCGGGTCGGGTGAGGGCATCCGTGTGAAGTCGTTCGGGTGGGTTGGGCGAGGGCGTCTGTGTGAAGTCATTTGGGCTGGTCAGGTGAGGACGTCCATGTGAAGTCGTTCGGGTGGGTCGGGCGAGGGCCCGCCCGGGCGAATGAGCCCGTATCAAAAGATGCTAAGTTGAGACCCGATGTTGGCTTTGTGCACGTTCGTGCAGCTAGTTTGCCCAGCTCTCCCTTGTACCTTAATTCTGGTGAGTCGTTTGAGGGCGTGCGTGTGAAACTCGTTCGAGGGGGTCGGGCGAGGGTGTCCGTGTGAAGTCGTTCAGGTGGGTCGGGCGAGGGCATCCGTGTGAAGTCGTTCGGGCGGGTCGGGCGAGGATGCGCCCGGGCGAACGAGCCCGTATCAAAAAATTGAAAGTTGTGACCCTAGGTTGGCTTTGTGCACGTTCGTGAACCTCGTTTACCTGACTCTCCCTTGTCCCTTCGTTTCGGTGAGTCGTCTGAGGGCGTGCATGTGAAACTCGTTCGGGCGGGTTGGGCGAGGGCATCCGTGTGATGTCGTTCGGGCGGGTCAGGAGAGAGCGTCCATGTGAAGTCGTTCAGGTGGGTCGGGCGAGGACGCACCCGAGAAAACAAGACCGTATCAAAAAATGCTAAGTTGTGAACCGAGGTTGGCTTTGTGCACGTTCATGCAGCTCATTTGCCCGGCTCTCCCTTGTACCTTCATTTCGATGAGTCGTTTGAGGGTGTGCGTGTGAAACTCGTTCGAGCGGGTCAAGCGAGGGCGTCCGTGTGAAGTCGTTCGAGCGGGTCGGGCGAGAGCACGCCCAAGCGAATGAGCCCATATCAAAAAATGCTAAGTTGTGACACGAGGTTAGCGTTCTGTGCATTCGTGCAGCTCGTTTGCCCAACTCTCCCTTGTCCCTTCGTTTTGGTGTGCTGATTGAGGGCATGCATGTGAACTCGTTCGGGTGGGTCAGGCGAGGGTGCGCCCGGGCGAATGAGCCCATATCAAAAAATGCTAAGTTGTGACCCGAGGTTGGCTTTGTGCACATTCGTGCAACTTGTTTGCCTTGCTCTCTCTTGTCCCTTCGTTTCGGTGAGTCGTTTGAGGGCGTGCGTGTGAAACTCGTTCGGGGAGGTTGTGCGAGGGCGTCCATGTGAAGTCGTTCGGTCGGGTCGGGCGAGGGCGCGCCTGGGCGAACAAGCCCATATCAAAAAATGCTAATTTTTTACCCGAGGTTGGCTTTGTGCACATTCGTGCAACTCGTTTGCCCTGCTCTCCCTTGTCCCTTCATTTCGGTGAGTCATTTGAGGGCGTGCATTTGAAACTCGTTCGGGCGGGTCGGGCGAGGGCGTCCGTGTGAAGTCATTTGGGCGGGTCGGGCGAGGGCGTCCGTGTGAAGTCGTTTGGGCGGGACGGGCGACAACGTCCGTGTGAATTCATTCGAGCGGGTCGGGCGAGGGCACGCCTGGGAAAACGAGGCCGTATCAAAAAATGCTAAGTTGTGACCTGAGGTTGGCTTGTCCACGTTTATTCAGCTCGTTTGCCTGGCTCTCCCTTGCCCCTTCATTTCAGTGAGTTTTTTAAGGGCGTGCGTTTGAAACTCGTTTGGGTGGGTCGGGCGAGGGCGTCCGTGTGAAGTCATTCGGGTGGGTCGGGCAAGGGCATCCATGTGAAGTCGTTTGGGTGGGTCGGGCGAGGGCGTGCCTGGGTGAACGAGCCCGTATCAAAAAAATGCTAAGTTGTGACCTGAGGTTGGCTTTCTGCACGTTCGTACAGCTCATTTTCCCAGCTCTCCCTTGTCCCTTCGTTTCGGTGAGTCGTTTGAGGGTATGCGTGTGAAACTCGTTCGGGCTGGTCGGGTGAGGGCGTCCATGTGAAGTTGTTCAGGTGGGTCGGGCGAGGGCGTCCGTGTGAAGTCGTTCAGGCGGGTCGGGCAAGGGCGCACCCGAGTGAATGAGCCCGTATCAAAAAATGCTAAGTTTTGACCCTAGGTTGGCTTTGTGCACGTTCATTCAGCTGGTTTTCCCGGCTCTCCCTTGTCCCTTCGTTTCAGTGTGTCGTCTGAGGACATGCGTGTGAACTCATTAGCGCGGGTCGGGAGAGAGCATCCATGTGAAGTCGTTCTGGCGGTTCGGGCGAGAGCGCGCCTGGGCAAACAAGCCCGTATCAAAAAATGCTAAGTTGTGACCCGAGGTTGGCTTTGTACACGTTCGTGCAGATCGTTTGCCCGACTCTCCCTTGTCCCTTCTTTTCGGTGAGTCATTTGAGGGCGTCCGTGTGAAATGCGTTCGGGCAGGTCAAGCGAGGGCGTCCATGTGAAGTCGTTTGGGTCGATCTGGCGAGGGTGCGGCCGAGCTAACGAGCCCGTATCAAAAAATGCTAAGTTGTGACCCGAGGCTGGATTTGTGCACGTTCGTTTAGCTCGTTTGCCTCACTCTCCCTTGTCCCTTCGTTTTGGTGAGTCGGTTGAGGGTGTGCGTGTGAACTCGTTCTGGCGGGTTTGGCGAGCGTGTCCGTGTGAAGTCGTTCATGCAGGTCAGGCGAGGGCGCGCCCTGGCGAACGAGCCCGTATCAAAAAATGCTAAGTTGTGACCCGAGATTGGATTTTTTCACGTTCGCGCAGCTCGTTTTCCTGGCTCGTTTTCGTTTCGATGAGTCGTTTGAGGGCGTGCGTGTGAACTTGTTTGGGCGAGTCAGGCGAGGGCATCCATGTAAAGTCGTTTTGGCAGGTCGGGCAAGGGCGTGCCCGGGTGAATGAGCCTGTATCAAAAAATGCTAAGTTGTGACCTGAGGTTGGCTTTGTGCATGTTCATTCATCTTGTTTTCCCAACTCTCCCTTGTCCCTTAATTTCGGTGAGTCATTTGAGGGTGTGCATGTGGACTCGTTCGGGCGGGTCTGTCGAGGGCGTCCGTGTGAAGTCGTTTGGGCGGGTTGGACGGGGGCGCGCCTGGGCGAACGGGCCCGTATCAAAAAATCCTAGGTTGTGACCTGAGGTTGGCTTTGTGCACGTTCATGTAGCTCGTTTGCCTGGCTCTCCCTTGTCCCTTCGTTTCCGTGAGTCGTTTGAGGGTGTGCGTGTGGACTCGTTTGGGCGGGTCGGACAAGGCCATCTGTGTGAAGTCGTTCGGGCGGCTCAGGCAAGGGCGCACTCGGGCGAATGAGCCCGTATCAAAAAATGCTAAGTTGTGACTCGAGGTTGTCTTTGCACATTCGTGCAACTTGTTCGCCCGACTCTCCCTTTTTGCTTCATTTCGGTTGTTTGGGCGTCAATGTAAACTCGTTCGGGTGGGTCGTTTGAGGGCGTGTGTTTCAACTCGTTCAGGCGAGACGGGCGAGGGCGTCCTTGTGAATGCGTTCGGGCATGTCGGGCGAGGGTGCTTCCAGTCGAATGAGCCTCTGTCAAAAAATGCTAAGTTGTGACCCGAGGTTGGCTTTGTGCACGTTCGTGCAGCTCGTTTGCCCGACTCTCCCTTGTCGCTTCGTTCTGGTCGTTTGGGCGCCCATGTAAAATATTTGGACGGGTCGTTTGAGGGCGTGCGTGTCAACTCGTTCGGGTAGGTGTCGCGAGGGCGTCCGTGTGAATGCGGTCAGGTGGGTTGGGTGAGGGCGCACCCGGGAAAACGATCCCGTATCAAAAAATGCTAAGTTGTGACCCGAGGTTGGCTTTGTGCACATTCGTGTAGCTTGTTTGCCCGACTCTCTTTTGTCCCTTGGTTTCAGTGAGTCATTTGTGGGCGTGCGTGTGAACTCGTTCTGGTGGGTTGGGCGAGGGCGTGCCCGGGCGAACGAGCCTGTATCAAAAAATGCTAAGTTGTGACCCGAGGTTGGCTTTGTGCATGTTTGTGCAGCCCGTTTTCCCGGCTCTCCCTTGTCCCTTCATTTCAGTGTGTTGTTTGAGGGCGAACGTGTGAACTTGTTCGAGCGGGTTGGGCGAGTGCATCCGTGTGAAGTCGTTCGGGTGGGTCGTGCGAGGGCGCGCCCGGGCGAACGAGCCCATATCAAAAAATGCTAAGTTGTGACTTGAGGTTGGCTTTGTGCACGTTCGTGCAGCTCGTTTGTCTGACCTGTCATTCGGGCGGGTCGGGCGAGGGCGTCCATGTGAAGTTGTTCAGGCAGGTCAGGTGAGGGCATCCTTGTGAAGTCGTTCGGGCGGGTCGGACGAGGGCGCGCCCGACGAACGAGCCCGTATAAAAAAATGCTAAGTTGTGACCCGAGGTCGGGTTTTTGCACGTTCGTGCAACTCATTTGCTCGGCTCTCCCTTGTCCCTTCATTTCGGTGAGTCGTTTGAGTGTGTGCGTGTGAACTCGTTCAGGCGGGTTGGGCGAGGGTGTCCGTGTGAAGTCGTCCGGGCGGGTCGGGCGAGGGTGCGCCTGAGCTAATGAGCCTGTATCGAAAAATGCTAAGTTGTGACCCGAGGTTGGCTTTGTGAAAACTCGTTCAGCTCGTTTTCCCAGCTCGCCCTTGTCCCTTCGTTTCTGTGAGTCATTTGAGGGTGTACGTGTGAACGCGTTCGGGCGGGTTGGGCGAGCGTGTCCGTGTGAAGTTGTTCGGGCAGGTCGAGCGAGGGTGCGCCCTGGCGAATGAGCTCGTATCAAAAGATGTTAAGTTGTGACCCGAGGTTGGCTTTTTGTACGTTCGTGCAGATCGTTTTCTCGGCTCTCCATTTTCCCTTTGTTTCGATGAGTCGTTTGAGGGCGTGCATGTGAACTTGTTCGGGCGGGTCAGGTGAGGGCGTTCGTGTGAAGTCATTCTAGCGAGTCAGGCGAGGGCACGCCCAGGTGAAGGAGCCCGTATCAAAAAATGCTAAGTTGTTACCCGAGGTTGACTTTGTGCACGTTCATTCAACTTGTTTTCCCGGCTCTCCCTTGTCCCTTCATTTCGGTGAGTCGTTTGAGGGTGTGCGTGTGGACTCGTTCAGGCGGGTCAGTCGAGGGCATCCATGTGAAGTCGTTTGGGTGGGTCGGGCGAGGGCGCGCCTGGGCGAACGAGCCCATATCAAAAAATGCTAGGTTGTGACCCGATGTTGGCTTTGCGCACATTCGTGCGGCTCGTTCCCCCAGCTCTCCCTTGTCCCTTCATTTACATGAGTCTTTTGAGGGCATGCGTGTGGACTTGTTCAGGGTGGTTGGGTGAGGGCATCTGTGTGAAGTCGTTCGGGCGGGTCGGGCGAGGGCGTGCTCGGGCGAACGAGCCCGTATCAAAAAATGATAAGTTGTGACTCGAGGTTGGCTTTGTGCACGTTCGTGCAGCTTGTTCACCCGACTCTCCCTTGTCGCTTCGTTTCGGTTGTTTGGGCGCTAATGTAAACTCGTTCCGGTGGGTCGTTTGAGGGCGTGTGTGTCAACACGTTCGGGCGGGTCAGGCGAGGCCGTCCCTGTGAACACGTTCAGCCATGTCGGGCAATGGTGTGCCCGGACGAATGAGCCCGTATCAAAAAATGATAAGTTGTGACCTGAGGTTGGCTTTGTGCACGTTCGTGCAGTTCGTTTTCTCGGCTCTCCCTTGTTGCTTCGTTCTGGTCGTTTAGGCGCCCATGTAAACTCTTTCAGGCGGGTGTTGAGGGCGTGCGTGTCAACTCGTTCGGGCAGGTCGGGCGAGGGCGTCTATGTGAACGCGGTCAGGCGAGGGCGCGCCCGGGAAAACGATCCCGTATCAAAAAATGCTAAGTTGTGACCCGAGGTTGGCTTTGTGCACATTCGTGCAGCTTGTTTGCTCGGCTCTCTTTTGTCCCTTGGTTTCGGTGAGTTGTTTGTGGGCGTGTGTGTGAACTTGTTCGGGTTGGTCGGGCGAGGGCATGCCCGGGTGAATGAGCCCATATCAAAAAATGCTAAGTTGTGACCCGAGGTTGGCTTTGTACACGTTCGTGCATCTCGTTTTCCTGGCTCTCCCTTGTCCCTTCATTTCGGTGTGTCGTTTGAGGGCGAACGTGTGAACTTGTTCAGGCGGGTTGGGTGAGGGTGTCTATGTGAAGTCGTCCGGGTGGGTCGGGCGAGGGCATCCGTGTGAAGTCGTTCAGGCGGGTCGTGCGAGGGCGTGCCCGGGCGAACAAGCCCGTATCAAAAAATGCTAAGTTGTGACCCGAGGTTGGCTTTGTGCACGTTCGTGCAGCTCGTTTTCCTGACTCTCCCTTGTCCCTTTGTTTCGGTGAGTCGTTTGAGGGCATGCATGTGAAACTCGTTCGGGCGTGTCCGGCGAGGGCATCCGTGTGAAGTCGTTCGGGAGGGTCGGGTGAGGGTGTCTGTGTGAAGTTGTTCAGGCGGGTCATGTGAGGGTGTCCGTGTGAAGTCATTCGGGCGGGTCAGGCGAGGGCCCGCCCGAGCGAACGAGCCCATATCAAAAGATGCTAAGTTGTGACCTGATGTTGGCTTTGTGCACATTTGTGCAGCTAGTTTTCCCGGCTCTCCCTTGTCCCTTCGTTCCGGTGAGTCATCTGAGGGCGTGCATGTGAAACTCGTTCGGGGGGGTCGGGTGAGGGCGTCCGTGTGAAGTTGTTCGGGCGGGTCGGGTGAGGGCGTCCGTGTGAAGTCGTTTGGGCGGGTCAGGCGAGGACGTGCCCGGGCGAACGAGCCCGTATCAAAAAATGCAAAGTTGTGACCCGATGTTGGCTTTGTGCACGTTCATGCAGCTCGTTTGCCTGACTCTCCGTTGTCCCTTCATTTCGGTGAGTCGTCTGAGGGCATGCATGTGAAACTCGTTCGGGCGGGTCGGACGAGGGCATCCGGGTGAATTCGGTCAGGCGGGTCGGGTGAGGGCATCCGTGTGAAGTCGTTCGGGTGGGTCGGGCGAGGATGCATCCAGGCAAACGAGCCCATATCAAAAAATGCTAAGTTGTGACCCGAGGTTGGCTTTGTGCACATTCGTGCAGCTCCTTTGCCCAGCTCTCCCTTGTCCCTTCGTTTCGGTGAGTCGCTTGAGGGCGTGCGTGTGAAACGCATTCGGGCGGGTCGGGCGAGGGCGTCCGTGTGAAGTCGTTCGAGCAGGTCGGGCGAGGGCACGCCCGGGCAAATGAGCCCGTATCAAAAAATGCTAAGTTGTGACCCGAGGTTGGCTTTCTGTGCGTTCGTGCAGCTCGTTTTCCTGGCTCTCCCCTTTCCCTTCGTTTAGGTGTGTTGATTGAGGCCGTGCGTGTGAACTCGTTCGGGCGGGTCGGGCGAGGGTGTTACATAGTATTTTGTCACCATCATTGTTACCTCTTCTCCCGTACATTGGAGGACCTATTCCGCGACCTGTGAAAAGTGACATAACTTGAAAACACCGGCATTGTATCCCTTAAAGAATGTACTCCATATGCCGTGAAGACACCTTCTACAAAATACCCAAAAATATAGCATTTTCTCCATTGGCGCTATTCCACAGTGTATCACTCACGCCAATGGGGTAAATCCTCCAAAGAGGGTGCGCGAGCTGGTGCTCTGTCTTAGAGTCGCACTAGCGCCAACCCAGTTGGGTAAAGTTTTTAACGAACAAACTTCCAAAGGTTCCTTCCACCTTATCCATGAACTGATTCCAGTTTGAGTTGGTTCAGTGGGGCTTCGTATCTCCCAAGGAGGGAACTAGTTCTCCACCTCTCATGGAAGCTTCCTTATGATAAGGACAATCCCATGAATCAATTGGATGGTCTTATCTACTCCTCCTACTTCTATATAAGCTTGTTCTTTCCCCTTTGACAAGCTAGTTAGTAATTCTACTTTTCAAGCTCCAAAATCTAAGTCCCAAAGTCTGAGAATCGCTAAGCTCATCTTGCAAGAGGCCTTGTTCATCCCTATGAGGCTAAATCTTTAAGGAGGAGATCCATGTCCAAATAATCAAGGAGAGAGAGGCTTGTTCCCATCCCCTACAAGATTTGCAAGGCATGTGTTGCTAATTCACCTAGCCAAAGGAGGATTTGACGTCAGAACTTGGTTGTATTCTCTTTTGTTTATCAATAATAATAGACGACTATCATTATGGTTCCACTCATGTGTCTTTATTATGATGTTTGAGTTGTATCGTTTCTGACTGATACATAGTTGCATTTCTTGGATTTTATGCTTGTATTTGTCTTGTTCTTTGCATGTACAGGTGTCTGTTCAGGAGGATTGTGAGGATTTTGACCAGCTGAAGCGAAAGAACAAAAGCGATGACTCTTCTATGAATATAAGCGTTGTATTCGAGGTAGGCTCTCATCATTGGCCTCTACTTTGCAATTAGGAACCTATGTGTTAGCATTGTTTGATTGTTGCTAGACCCCATTTAGGCTAGTGGGATCGACTGTATCCACAGAGGGGATTTACCTGTACAACAATTTGGTGACTCCACTGGGGAGTTGGCTTTTGCCTTGTTGTTTGATTTGTAAACTACTAGACGGAGTCTGAAATCTGGCTAGATAGCCTTCGAAACGCTATTGCTTTGCATTAGCGAAGTAGATCAACGCTACTTTAGTCCATCTCCGGTTTGGTTTGCAAACTGAACGACTTGGGACTAGCCTTGTTCCTTGATTGTTTCCTTGGTTTCTCCCGCTTGTTTTGCTTTCTGGGTTGGATACATGTGTTGTTTTTGCCTCTTGAGAGTACTTAAGTGTTGCTGGTTTAGCCTTGGCTCTTTTGTTTTTATTTTTCCATAGCAAACTCAACTGGCGCTAGTTTATAGCGTGACAGTCGCGCCAATTGGCGCAAGTTGCACATTGACAACCCACACCAATCCCTGAAAGGCACTTGTTGCAACCTGACAGTCACGCCAGGCCTGTAAACTTTTGAAGTTTGCTTGGTTTTCAACTTTTTGAGCTTTGGTTTTGTCCTAAGTACCTTTATTATACTATTGGAGTGTCTTGGAGTGTGATTTGACTGGTTTCGATCGCTACCCTTTGGGTGTTTTCTTTTTTCTACCGATTTCACATTTCTAGCCCTAGGGCATCTAGTGGCCTTGTGAATCGAGCCTTCCTAAGGTGTTTTGATCTTTTTGTTGTCTAGTTGACTCCCTTGTTTGCTCCTTTACACTTGTTTGGTAGTTGCGAAGCATTTCGTTGAGTTATTTAAGTGATTTGCTTCGTCTTCACTTGAATTCTGCTTCTTCTCACTTTGAGCCGAGATCACACAGCTCATTGTTGTCTTTGGAACCTTTTTGATTCCTTGGATGTTTGGTTTGTGTTTTGAGGAACTGAACGTGTGTGCATTGGTTAGAATTTGTTAGTATTATTTCTCAAAATTTCTTTAGTGCATTTTGCCATTATTGAAAAAGGAAATCTCTTTTGCTTTGAAATAGTTGATGAAAGTTAGGAGTTTTCATTTTGATTAGTGTATTAGTGATCTTAAAGAAAATTTTACTTGCATTAGCTACATTAGGGAATCTATTTGTTGTTTGTGATAGTTTCATTTACATGAAAGCTCTCTAACTCTTTTGTAAGTAGCGTTCATCGAATGGAATGACATGTTTTGGCATATAGATTGCATTTAAGGATTTTGACAAATTACATACGATAGGACCTGAAAACCGAAACTTAACTCAAGATCAACTTTAAAATAAGTCGAATGAACTTAAAAACGCATTGGAACATAATGCTCACATTCTAGAGGTCTAGGCTAGAGACGTGCTCTGGCGTCGTTAAACCTAGTCACTTTTGTTTTCGCATTAAGGTTGGGTGATTCCTCATTGTGTGACTCAATTATGGTCTAGTACAGACTTGTGCTCCCATGTACCGTCGCGTATATATGGGGAGACTCCACTAGGTTATCATCCTTGATCCATAGGAAGCCGTGTCTGTTGCCTTACAGCCCGTAACGCACTGAACACAGAATTCGGGAAGATTGACTGCCGTACGGAATGTCCTTGGCTTTCATATGATTGCTAAGGTGTATATGCAGTTTTACGAATTGTCTGGTAAACCCCTTGCCTAGTTTCTCCATAGTCACTTTTTGATCCTTTTCGGACTCATTAAAAGAAAAGGCTCACTTGAGCATTTGTCACTTCGGGCTCACTAAATATTCGAAGGTGACTAGAGTCACCTTTTGTCCTTTTCTCGACTCTTAAAACATGAAAAGGTCAAGTTGTGTCCTAATGTCTTAAAAATTTATTCGACCACGATTAAATTTACCTTGTTAGATCTTATATGCGTTAGTTTTGAGTAGGGTCTTTTATCATTAGCTTGTCTAGGATTTTTGTTCGATTCGATCATCCTGGTGGATCCATCGATCCCGTCTCCCGTCCCGAGTGACCAAGGGTCTCCTTCTTCTGCTGCTCCTGAGACTCTTGTTTGTGGTGACAATTTTCCTGTTATTCCAAGTGTCCAACCATTGAACTCTCGGGCTCCAGAGGACGAGCTTTACAACTTGTTTTGGAACCCTGTTTGGGAGCCTTCCGAAGAGGATTTTCCCTCTACTCCTACTGGTGTTTCAACCCCGATCGCTTCTTCTGATATGGAAGACACATCTCCTGTATTGAGTGGAACACCTGTTATGTCGAGTATTGAGACTTCTATCCAGCCAAATCCTCAGTCATATCTATGCCCTACACTGTTACACCTCTCGGTATTACAGTGCCTGCGCGCTATAGATCTCTAATGGATGCCATGGGCTCTGGAAGTTCCTCTTCTATGTGGGATTATAACATTGTTCCCACTACGGGACCTTTTGTTTCCCAAGTTCACCATACCGCTGTCACGTCAGTTCTGACCAATCTGACCGTTTGTGTCGCATCATCGACTTCGGTTGCTAGTGTCGTTACAGCATCTTCCGTCATAACTACTGTTGCTGGCCCATCCCGTGGTCCGGTACGTAGTGGTCAATCAGTACATGCTACCAGAGTTGTTCATCCTGCAAGTAGTGCCCCACCTTCTTCTGATGCCATTTCAGCAAGGGGGGCATATTCTCAGTACTTGCATGCTGTCCAAAATCCAGGCACGCAAGGCCCCTATTATGACCCTATAGGTCATCATTTGTATACCTCCTTTCCAGCTCAACCTGCAGTTGAGTCTTCAATTCCATTGAATGTCGCTTGGGGTACCACCGGTTATGGTGGTGGCCAGTTCTGTCCGGGTCAAGCGAAGCCATCTCAAGGACCATCATACCAAGGTCATCCATCCTACACGCATCCTAATTATGGGTAGCAGTATTATGACCAAAACTATCCAGGGCAACCTGGAGGCTCGCAAGGACAACCTTCGGCCTCTGGTGGTCTGTCTTTTACGTATCTTGGGCAACCTTCTGGAGACCCGAGACAACCTTATGCTCAACAAGGACAACCTGGAGTCCAACAAGGATACCCTTTGGGCCAACCCTACGGGAATCCGGGACAACCTTACGTGCAGCAAGGGCAACCCGGAAACCAGCAAGGCTACCCTTCTAGGCAGGGAGGCCAGCCTTACATGCAGCAAGGCCAACCCGCTGCTCAGCATAGTCAACCCTCAGTTGGGCAAGGACAACCAAACACCCAACAAGTTCAACCTTCTGGGCAAGTAGGTCCATCCCAGATCCAACCAGGACAACTTTCTGGCCAGATGGCCCAACCTCAGTCTTCGCAAGGATATCTCTATGGGCCTGCTCAATCAAGCATGCAGATGGTTCCTGCTTCTCAAACTCAACCCGATTATCAGCCCCATAATCAAACTGGTCTCCAGCCGCAAGGTGGGTATCAATCCCAACCTTCTTATCAAATGCAACCTGGTTCCTAGGCTCAATATGGAGCCCAGCAACCGTATGGATACCAGCAACCCCAGGGGAAAAATGAGCTTTCCCTGTATCAAAATTATCAACAGCCGCAGGCCACCCCTTATCAAAATTATTAGCAACCCAATGTTGCTCCTGCCGGTCAGTATGGTAATCAATGGGGTGTTGGGGGGCAAAACCAGAATCAACCATCTAGTTATGGATATAACCCTTATGGACAGAGTTCCTATGGACAAGGCCCTTTTGGACCTGGTCCGTCCGGACAAGGTCAATGGGGGAAACCGGCAACTAGATGGAACTCTGGCCCTACCTCATATCTGTAGATGTCCTTCAACCCGCAGCTACCATTTCTAGCAATGTTGGAACTGCTCGATGTGTCAAAATTAACTAATGATCCTATTTTTCATAATCCACAATGGCCGCCAGTTCCAACCAAGATACCCGGCGATTGTCCCAAATTCAATGGCAAAGCTGGAGAGGATCCTCAAGCCCATGTAATGACTTATCACCTCTAGTGTTCGTCCAATTCATGGCTTGATGATTCGGTTCGGCTTCGCCTGTTTCAAAGGACTCTCACCGACTCTACTACTAAATGGTACATTGAATTGACCCGTGCGTCTTTTCAAGATTTTAATTCATTGGCAGTGGAATTCCTTACTCATTTTCAGTTACCCATTTGGTACAAGACGAGAACCCATCTTCTCACATCTCTCAAGCAGGACACGACTACGCACATCTTTGGTCATATACATGAATGGAGAAGGCATCGTCGGTTGATCAAGTTTTGGATTCCTGATCAACTCCTCACCGATTGGTTCACAACTTCCTTTGTCCATAAGATCACACGGACATTGCCATGGGAGCTTGCGTAACTGAAGAGCAAGCTATCGCGCGTGCTAAGTACCTTGACTTACTTTACTCTCAGTCAGGTACTTTGTATGAGTATTTTCCTGATGCCTCGAGACACGGTACATCCAAAGCTCCACCGAAGCCATCTGTTGATGGAGTTATTGGTTCTGTAAATCATTCATCCAAAAGATCATCCTCAAACCCTGGGAAGCCAAAACCAAACGCTCCTAGTGAAAAAAATTCTCAGGGTGGATTCCAATTCTGGAAGTACTTCCGAGGTTAACGCTGTCCAGTCCACCATGGCAAATAAGGCCTCGAAAGGAAAGAAAAAGGGGAAAGCAAAGAATAAGTCTGAGCAACCTAAACAGGATTCCTCCAAACCTCCATCCGAGGAAGGAGCTAAGCGCAAACCCAAGTATCCTTGTCTCATCTGTGATGAGGATCACTACACCAAAGACTGCCCAAGGTGGTCCGAGGTTAGTCGTTTGTTGAAAGGTGCCCCTGGGATTCCTGCGGTTCTAAAAGAACCTTTCCCCTCTCAATAGACTCAAATGGTGGCTGATCCATCTTCGTCTTCATCTCCCTTTGGTTCCCAAGTGTTCATGGCTGGAACCATTCTCGTTCATGTAACGACTCGAACAAAGGCGTATCTGTCGTCCACCAGGAAGGAGCCTGAGGTCCCCTGAAGCGCTCCTTCGTCTACCCCTGGTCCGCTCCATATCGAGAGACCAAGTACTGAGACGACCATCCAACCCCCTCCCAAAGGAGTACTCAGGAGATCATCTTACAACCCAAATGCTTGTGCTTCCCAGCACTATAACATAGTTGAGGACTTAGCGCAGGCTCTGTCCGCTATGTCCGCCTTAGAATTTCTCCAGAGCTGCCCCCCTCAGAGGAAGTCCCTATTATCGGCCATCAGTGGCATCGACCCGGCAGATTCGGATTTGATTACCTTTTATCTCGAGAGCCATGTCCCAAGGCTGCCTCATCAGATCGCCTTTCTCATACAAGTCATCATCAATTCCAAAACGATCCATCGTACAGTTATTGATGAGGGTGCATCAACTTGCATCATGTCTATTGCTTGTTGGAAAGCGATTGAGTCTCCGAATTTGAGCCAGTCTCCCATGACGTTGGAAGCCTTTGATGGGAGAGAATCTTGTCCCTATGGTATTCTTCAACGATTGCTGTTTACTTTAGAAGGGAAAACCGTTGAAGTAGAAGTTGAGGTCGTTGATGCAAATCTTACTTACAACCTCCTTCTGGGCCGAAGTTGGACATACGCCATGCGTGCCGTGGCTTCATCCCTCTTCTGTGTCATTCGTTTCCCTCACGAGGGGAAAATTTTCACGGTAGACCAGCTCTCCTTCTTCGCTTCTTCTTCTAAAGGAAATGTACCTTTCATGGAGCATACCTCCATCCCTTACGAGAGTGTGGGAGCTAGGCTCTTCAAATACCCTACCCTCATGGGTGTCTTTTCACTCCCATCTCTAAACCTTGCTTCGCTCGGTTTGGTTTCTACTCGTTCTGATCCCTCATTGCACACTATTGCGGTCCTCAGTCCCTCTACACAAGGGGGCATTGTTCCTCTATCTTGTAAACCTCACTCGGCCGGGGGGCATGGGCAGATCATCAGTGTTGTTGATCATTTGATAAAATAGGCCGAGACAACGCCTACATTATCTAGGCTGGTTACGCAACAATGCAATAAGGCAGGTCTTGAAATGGGCTTGACTTGAACTACGTACTATGCATGAACCTAGGCTCTCTCTTTTTTGTACATACGTGTGCTTTTCAACAAGTGTGTTGTGTGTGCATTTTTTTCATATTGTTATCTTGGTATGTCAGCGTGATTGTCGCTTATTGTGTCTTTTTCTTCTTGAACAGATGTCTGGATCGCCTTACGTTGGTTTCGCTGATGGTGCTTCCCGCAGTACACGTAGCTTGTCATCTACGGCATGGGTGATCTACGATCCTCATGGTGAGTTAGTAGACATTCAAGGGGTTTGTCTAGGTAATACAATGAATAATGTTGCTGAATATAGTGCTATGATTGAATTATTAGCTGAGGTGATTAACCTTGGCATTCGCACATTGGTTGTGAACTTGGACTCTCAACTTGTAGTCCACCAACTCAACGCGTGTTATTCCTTTAGAGATCATCAAATTTTAAGGTTGTTAGAAATGGATTTTGATTTCATTACTTATCAACATATTCCAAGACGACTTAATACGTTAACCGATGCATTAGTTAATTATGTGTTGGACGGGCATTTTCATAATATGTGATTCAACATAACACAAGAAGCATAAAGTACAATAAACCATAAAACATATGTATATATATATATGTGTGTCCAAAATGTTTGCACCCCATGCATCATCAAAAAATAATACATGTTTGTCTGAATACATTCGGAGACAACATGTCTCTCAAAAAATATGCACGAAAAGAAAAGCCTAGATATCTAGTCTCGGTGGTGCTCATGATAGCACGTCACCGCCCACACTAGATGCCTCAAGAGCCGGTGGATGCAAGTCGGCACCCCTACTGTGTGCCTCTGGTACGCTAGCGGGACATCTGCTAGCCGAGCATAATCTGGGATCCCTCGAGTGATAGCCTCGAGGTTTTGGATAAGCTCCCCTCTATCACCGCCCTCCTCCCGAGGATCTTCTCCTACTGCTACTGCTACTGGATGTCTCCTCGCAACAGAAGACAAGCTAGCTAGATGCTCTGGGCCGACATCTGCATTTGCATATAAAGGTCATTAGGAAAAGCATGTACTAAACAAAAAAAATCATAAAAATACAAAATCAAAAAAATGAGGACGTAACAATCTCCTCATCCTAGTCCTCTCCATCCAACAAGGGAAGGTCAGGATCTCCAGTGAAGTCTGTCCCCACATATGGCCAAGTCTTCCACCATGATCAATTGGCGGCGAAGCCACCCGAAGAAATTTGGTCTGAAGGACATCTGCTGGCCGCCACCACCCCTCGACATCAGTGCCGCCCATTGAGCCATCCTCGGCTCTCGAGGTGCTGGGTCTGCCACAAAGGCCCCTTGGCCCTGGAAGATTGGCACACGTTCCAAGAAGAACGTCACCAAGATGGAACCATACCCGAACTGTTGCAGCTTTCCCTGCTTGGCCTTCGTCAGCTGCCTCTTCATATTGGTCGTCATAGCTAACGCCCAATTGAAGATCATCGGGCTAAGGCACTCTATCGCTAATAGCAGGTGGTCATTCGTAGCTTCATGGGGCACTTTTTCCCCCGCAGCTTGTGTAAAAGTGAATAGAAATGCTCGCAGTGTCAGGTCCTGAACGGTGGGGATATCCACCTTCGAACTGCCCTGCCCATATTTTGCCTTCGGGCAAATCCGAGCCTTTACCTCATCCATCTTCTCTCTAGATGGCCTGCTCCCAGTCAATTGAGGCACCGACCCTCGTCGCGACAATCCAGTCAAGAAGTAGACATCAAACACATCTAACTCCAGCACCTGATCCCGTATCCGAAACACCTATTCCTCTACGTCCCATAAGTCGATCAAGTACTATAGGAGCTCTGGCTGAGCTCACAAATAGAATAACATGAAGTATTTCTTGAGCCCACACACTCTGAGGACTTCCATACAATCCTCATCAGCTAGGGCCAAAGTGTCCACTTGGTCATCTTCCCGTTCCTTCCATACCATCACCATTTTTGAAGATTTCCCTGCAAAAACAAGTCAAAATGATGCATTAGACTCTTATATAACTTGAAATTGCAAGAAAATGGATTTTGAATTTGTTAAATTTGGGAAAAAAATGCGTGCGGCCATTGGCGTGACTGTTTCTAAAACAGTCGCGCCCATGGGCGCACGCCCTATGGGAAACTTGGTCCATTAGCGCAGGTCCGTGCCCGAAACCTGCGCCAATGGGTGCAACCCCTAAAATTAAAATTCCCCCCATAGGAAATGAAAATGCAATTAAAAACAAATTCCAAATGGATGAAAATGAAGCTAAGGACAAGACCTCTTACCTGGCACTGATGGCGTTCGAAATGGTCCACCGGATTGGCCGCAATCGTCAACTGAAGGTCGCACTCCAAAAAGCCCTAATGTCGCTCTCCAAAGGTAAAGTGAAAAGTAATTTTTTTTCTACCATTTTCTCCTTTTTATAACTTTTTGACCCTAAATAGGCCTTAAAAAGTTATTTTATGAATATTTGTGTCGAAAATGGGTTTTACGCCGATGTTTTGGGTAGCGACAGGTGTTCGTGCAGCTTTCATGGCGAAACGAGTTGTATTTTATACTTTTTTGGACTCGGTAAATACACGAAAAAAGTCACTTTGGAATCATCTTTTTCTCTTTTCTGACTCTCTAAACATCAAAATAATTCCGAGTTGGTCCTCTCAACTCGTTAAACGGACATGAGGGGCGGTCGTCTTTAAACCCTTTTCCGATCGTTTAAAACGAAAAGATCGTCGGACCCTTGTCTTTTCCGGTTCGTTAACGGTCACGAAGCGACGTGGTTTTGATCATTTTTTTACTTTTTCAGATCAGAATCACTACTTATGAAAAGTACTCCTCGGTCGTGATGATCAGGAGGTTCTTTCGAGCATGGTTTTATACTTTTTCGGGCTCGAGGGACACAACTTCACGAAAAAGGACACCCCTGGAGTTTCCTTTTCACGGTCTTTTCAAACTCTCTAAATATGAAAAGGCGCCAAGTTCTTCCTTTGTTAGACTCGTTAAAACTAAATGACATCGGATTTCATCAAAATGATGCCTCTCAAGCATATGCTATCGCCATCAAGCTTGCTATCCAAAAATAACCGGGTACTCGCCATAAATGGCGGGGGAATAAAGGAACCATAATCATTGTCATGTCGGCAGTATGTCGCTCTTGAACATGGTACTCATCTGCATTCGTGTCTGGGTGGGGACATCTCATCTTGCTTTTACACTTGCCTCCGTGGGTTTGGGTATTCTGTTTGACCATTCATCTGCTCATCGCCTTGTCACCATGACCCCTGATCATTTGATGTCAAATACTGCCAAATCCAGTGTCGTGCCACCGATATGTTCAAGAGAAGTTGGCCTCTATAGAATACTTAACCTCCCTCTGATAATTCACACAAAACCTTTTATCCTTCTCTGTCTCGTGTCGATGGTGTGGGAAACATCATGGCCCACCTTCGATCAAGGTCACTTCCTGTCGAATTCAGCTCATTATCCAGGAAGTTGACTTAGAGACTCCCTTCAGGTACCTTGGAGCCTGCATGCCTCAATGGTAGGTTCTTCCTGTTCGACGCAAGGTTTTCATCATTGGCCTCCAATCGGATGATTCTACGGGTGTTCGACACCGCCTCACTGATTCTCACGCCGTGGATTATGCCTATAGTACCTTGAGGACCATTGTCATTATTGGTGGTACCTCTCGCATCTGTTAACAGTTTTCATCATTGGCTAGTATTCAGACGATGTTCTCACATGTTCGACTTCGACTCCTATATTCGCATGCTTGAAATTGTACTTTGTTCGGGTCGAGTTGGAGCGCAATACCCTAGATTTTGTCTGTCGAGATCCAGGTTGCATTTTGTGGATTATTATAAGCACTACATGACTCATTCACTGGATGGCTGCGACCATGCCTGAGTCTATTCATCGATCCTCGCTGGATGGTTGTGTCCACACTTTGGATCCAGATTTGTATGTACTTTTCTAAGGATGGCTGCGCCCATACCATGTACATCATGTATTTGAGCTATCAGTTGTACTTCATGCAGGTTCTCTGGTGGCCATGTTTTCAGTCAACCATGTTCTTGTAAAGCACTTCACCCCTCTCTCTCTCGAGCTTCATGCTTTAGGGGGCATCTGTTACACAGTATTTTGTCACCGTCCCTGTTACCTCTTCTCCTCTACATTGGAGGACCTATTCCAAGACCTGTGAAAAGTGACATAACTTGAAAACACTGACATTGTATCCCTTAAAGAATGTACTCCATATGCCCCAAAGACACCTTCTGCAAAATACCCAAAAATATAGCCCTTTCTCCATTGGCGTTTTTCCACAGTGTATCACTTGCGCCAATGGGGTAAATCCTCCAAAGAGGGCGCGCCAGTTGGCGCTCTGTCTCAGAGTCGCACTAGCACCAACCCAGTTGGGTAAAGTTTTTAACAAACAAACTTTTGAAGGTTCCTTCCACCTTATCCATGAACTGGTTCCAGTTTGAGTTGGTTCAGTTGGGCTTCGTATCTCCCAAGGAGGGAAGTAGTTCTCCACCTCTCATGGAAGCTTCCTTATGATAAGGACAATCCCATGAATCAACTGGATGGTCTTATCTACTCCTCCTACTTCTATATAAGCTTGTTCTTTCCCCTTTAACAAGCTAGTTAGTAATTCTACTTTTCAAGCTCCAAAATCTAAGTCCCAAAGTCTGAGAATTGCTAAGCTCATCTTGCAAGAGGCCTTGTTCATCCCTATGAGGCTAAATCTTTAAGGAGGAGATCCATGTCCAAATAATCAAGGAGAGAGAGGCTTGTTCCCATCTGCTACAAGCTTTGCAAGGCATGTGTTGCTGATTCACCTAGCCAAAGGAGGATTTGACGTCAAAACTTGGTTGTATTATCTTTTGTTTATCAATAATAATAGACGACTATCATTATGGTTCCACTCATGTGTCTTTATTATGATGTTTGAGTTGTATCCTTTTTAACTGATACATAGTTGCATTTCTTGGATTTTATGCTTGTATTTGTCTTGTTCTTTGCATGTGTAGGTGTCTGTTCATGAGGATTGTGAGGATTGTGACCAGCTGAAGTGAAAGAACAGAAGCGACGACTCTTCTACGAATATAAGCGTTGGATTCGAGGTAGGCTCTCATAATTAGCCTTTACTTTGTAATTAGGAACCTGCGTGTTAGCATTGTTCGATTGTTGCTAGACCCCATTTAGGCTAGTGGGATCGCCTCTGTCCGCAGAGGGGATTTACCTGTACAATAGAGGGCGTCCGTGTGAAGTCGTTTTGGCGGGTCAGGCAAGGGCGTGCCCAGACAAATGCGCCCGTATCAAAAAATGCTAAGTTGTGACCTGAGGTTGGCTTTGTGCATGTTTGTGTAGCTCGTTTTCCCGGCTCTCCCTCGTCACTTCGTTTCGGTGAGTCGTTTGAGGGCGTGCATGTGAAAATCATTTCAGCGGGTTGGGCGAGGTCGTCCATGTGAAGTCATTCGAGTGGGTCGGGTGAGGGCGTCTGTGTGAATTTATTCAAGCAGGTCGGGCGAGGGCGCGCCCGGGCGAATGCGTCCGTATGAAAAAATGCTAAGTTGTGACCCGAGGTTGGCTTTCTGCATGTTCGTGCAGCTCGTTTGCCTAGCTGTCCCTTGTCCCTTTGTTTTAGTGAGTCGTTTAAGGGCATGCATGTGGACTCATTCGGACGGGTCGGGCGAGGGAATCCGTGTGAAGTTGATCGGGCGGTTTGGGCGAGGGCGTGCCTGGACAAACGAGCCCGTATCAAAAAATTCTAAGTTGTGACCTGAGGTTGGATTTGTCCACATTCGTGCAACTCATTTGCCTGGCTCTCCCTTGTCCCTTCATTTCGGTGTGTCGTTTGAGGGCATGCGTGTGAAACTCATTCGCGTGGGTCAGGCGAGGGCATCCGTGTGAAGTCGTTCGGGTGGGTCGGGCGAGGGCGCGCCCGGGCGAACGAGCTTGTATCAAAAAATGCTAAGTTGTGACCCAAGGTTGGCTTTATGCACGTTTATTTAGCTCGTTTTCCTGGCTCTCCCTTGTCCCTTCATTTCGGTGAGTCATTTGAGGGCGTGCGTGTGAACTTGTTCGGGCAGGTCGGGCGAGGGCGTCCGTGTGAAGCTGTTCGAGCGGGTCGGGCGAGGGCGTCCGTGTGAAGTCGTTCGGGCGGGTCGGGCGAGGGCACGGCTGAGCGAATGAGCCCGTATCAAAAAATGCTAAGTTGTGACCTGAGGTTGGCTTTGTGCATGTTCATGCAGCTCGTTTACCCGGCTCTCCCTTGTCCCTTTGTTTCGGTGAGTCGTTTGAGGGTGTGCGTGTGAATTCGTTCGGGCGGGTCGGGTGAGGGCATCCTTGTGAAGTCGTTTGGGTGGTTCGGGTGAGGGTGCGCCCAAGCGAACGAGCCCATATCAAAAAATGCTAAGCTGTGACCCGAGGTTGGCTTTCTTCACGTTCGTGCAGCTCATTTTCCCGACTCTCCCTTGTCCCTTTGTTTCGGTGAGTCGTTTGAGGGCGTGCGTGTGAACTCATTTGGGCGGGTCGGGCGAGGGCATCCATGTGAAGTTATTCGGGCGGGTCGGGCGAGGGCATCCATGTGAAGTCATTCAGGCAGGTTGGGCGAGGGCACGCTCAGGTGAATGAGCCCGTATAAAAAAATGCTAGGTTGTGACCCGAGGTTGGCTTTGTGCACGTTTGTTCAGCTCGTTTGCCCAGCTCTCCCTTGTCCCTTCGTTTCGGTGAGTCGTTTGAGGGTGTGCGTGTGAACTCGTTTTGGCGAGTCAGGCGAGGTTGTCCATGTGAAGTCGTTCAGGCAGGTCGGGAGAGGGCGCGCACGGGAGAACGAGCTCGTATCAAAAAATGCTAATTTGTGACCTGAGGTTGGCTTCTTGCATGTTCGTGCAGCTCGTTTGCCCAACTCTCCCTTGTCCCTTTGTTTCGATGAGTCATTTGAGGGTGTGCGTGTGAACTCTTTTGGGCGGGTCGGGCGGGGGTGTCCATGTGAAGTCGTTTGGGTGGGTCAGGCGAGGGCACGCCCAGGCGAATGAGCCCGTATCAAAAAATGCTAGGTTGTGACCTGAGGTTGGCTTTGTGCACGTTCGTTCAGCTCGTTTTCCTGGCTCTCCCTTGTCCCTTCATTTCGGGAAGTCGTTTGAGGGCATGCGTGTGAACTCGTTCAATAAGGTAGGGCGAGGGTGTCTGTGTGAAGTTGTTCGGGCAGGTCGAGCAAGGGCATGCCCAGGCGAACGAGCCCGTATCAAAAAATACTAAGTTGTGACCCGAGGTTGGCTTTTTGCATGTTCGTGTAGCTCATTTTCCCATCTCTCCCTTGTCCCTTCATTTTGGTGAGTCGTTTGAGGGCGTGCGTCTGAACCTATTTGGGCGGGTCGGGCGAGGGCATCCATGTGAAGTCGTTCGGGCGGGTTGGGTGAGGGCGTTTGTGTGAAGTCGTTCGAGCGGGTCGGCCGAGGGTGCGCACGGGCGAACGAGCCCGTATCAAAAAATGCTAAGTTGTGACCCGAGGTTGGCTTTGTGCACGTTCATTCAGATCGTTTTCCTGGCTCTCCCTTGTCCCTTTGTTTTGGTGAGTCGTTTGAGGGCGTGCGTGTGAACTCAATCGGGCGGGTAGGGCGAGGGCGTTCATGTGAAGTCGTTCGGGCGGGTCGGGCGAGGGCGCACCCGGGAAAATGAGCCCGTATCAAAAAATGCTAAGTTGTGACCCCAGGTTGGCTTTTTTCTCGTTTTCCTAGCTCTCCCTTTTCACTTCATTTCGGTGAGTCGTTTGAGGGCGTGCGTGTGAGGTTGTTCGGGCGCGTCGGGCGAGGGCGTCCGTGTGAAGTCATTAGGGCGGGTCGGGCGAGGGCGTCGTGAAGTCGTTTGGGCGTGTCGGGCAAGGGCGCGCCTGGGCGAACGAGCCCGTATCAAAAAATGCTAAGTTGTGACCCGAGGTTGGCTTTGTGCATGTTCGTGTAGCTCTTTTGCCTAGCTCTCCCTTGTCCCTTCGTACCGGTGTGTCATTTGAGGACGTGCGTGTGAATGCCTTCGGGCGGGTCGGGCGAGGGCGTCTGTGTGAAGTTGTTTGGGTGGGTCGGGCGAGGGCATCTGTGTGAAGTCGTTCGAGCAGATCGGGCGAGGGCGCACCCACGTGAACAAGCCCGTATCAAAAATTTCTAAGTTATGACTCGAGGTTGGCTTTATGCATGTTCATGCAACTCGTTTTCTTGCTCCCCCTTGTCCCTTTGTTTTGGTGTGTCGTTTGAGGGCATCCGTGTGAAGTCGTTGGGGCGGGTCAGGAGAGGGCGTCCATGTGAAGTCGTTCAGGCAGGTCGGGCGAGGGCGCGCCCGGGCGAACAAGCCCGTATCAAAAAATGCTAAGTTGTGACCTGAGGTTGGCTTTGTGCACATTCGTACAGCTCGTTTGCCCAACTCTCCCTTGTCCCTTCATTTCGGTGAGTCGTTTGAGGGCGTGCGTGTGAAACTCGTTCGGGTGGGTCGGGCGAGGGCGTCTGTGTGAAGGCGTTCGGGTGGGTTAGGTGAGGGCGTCTGTGTGAAGTCGTTCGGGCGGCTCGGGCGAGGGCGCGCCCGGGCGAACGAGCCTGTATCAAAAAATGCTAAGCTATGACCTTGGTTGGCTTTGTGCACGTTCATGCAGCTCATTTTTCTTACTCTCCCTTGTCCCTTCATTTCGGTGTGTTGTTCGAGGGCATGCGTGTGAACTCGTTCAGGCGGGTCGGGCAAGGGCGTCCGTGTGAAGTCGTTCGAGCAGGTCAGGCGAGGGCACCCCCGGGCAAACGAGCCCTTATCAAAAAATTCTAAGTTGTGACCCAAGGTTGGCTTTGTGCACGTTCGTGCAACTCATTTGCCTGACTCTCCCTTGTCCCCTCTTTTCGGTGAGTCGTTTGAGGTGGTGCGTGTGAAACCCATTCGGGCGGGTCAGGCAAGGGCGTCCGTGTGAATTCGTTCGGGCGGGTCGGGCGAGGGTGTCCATGTGAAGTCGTTCGGGCGAGTCCGGTGAGGGCGCGCTTGAGTGAATGAGCCCGTATCAAAAAATGGTAAGTTGTGACCCGAGGTTGGCTTTGTGCACTTTCGTGCAACTCATTTGCTTGACTCTCCCTTGTCCCTTCGTTTTGATGAGTCGTTTGAGGGCGTGCATGTGAAACTCGTTCGGGCGGGTCACACGAGGGCATCCGTGTGAAGTCGTACGGGCAGGTCGGGTGAGGCGTCCATGTGAAGTTGTTCTGGCAGGTCGGGCAAGGGCACGCCCTGGCGAATGAGCCCATATCAAAAAATTCTAAGTTGTGACCCGAGGTTGGCCTTGTGCACGTTCGTGCAGCTCGTTTGCTCAGCTCTCCCTTGTCCCTTTGTTTCGGTGAGTAATTTGAGGGCATGCATGTGGACTTGTTCGGGCGGGTCAGGTGAGGGCGTTCGTGTGAAGTCGTTTGGGTGGGTCGGGCGATGGCGCGCCCGGGAAAACGAGCCCGTATAAAAAATGCTAAGTTGTGACCTGAGGTTTCATTTCTGTGAGTCGTTTGTGGGCATGTGTGTGAATGCGTTCGGACGGGTCGGGCGAGGGCATCCGTGTGAAGTCGTTTGGGTGGGTCAGGCGAGGGCGTGCCCGGGTGAACGAGCCTGTATCAAAAAATGCTAAGTTGTGACCCGAGGTTGGCTTTGTGCACGTTCATTCAGCTAGTTTGCCCGACTCTCCCTTGTCCCTTCGTTTCGGTGAGTCATTTGAGGGCGTGCGTGTGAAGTCGTTCGGGCGGGTTAGGCGAGGGCACGCCCCGGCGAACGAGCTCATATAAAAAAATTCTAAGTTGTGACACGAGGTTGCTTTTTGCACGTTCGTGCAACTCGTTTTCCCGGCTCTCCCTTGTCCCGTCATTTCGGTGAGTCGTTTGAGGGCGTGCGTGTGGACTCGTTTGGGCGGGTCGGTCGAGGGCATCCATGTGAAGTCGTTTGGGTAGGTCGGGCAAGGGCGTGCCCCGAAAAATGAGCCCATATCAAAAAATGCTAAGTTGTGACCCGAGGTTGGCTTTGTGCACGTTCGTGCAACTCGTTTGCCCGGCTCTCCCTTGTCCCTTCGTTTCTGTGGGTTGTTTGAGGGCGTGTGTGTGGACTCGTTCGGGCAGGTCGGGCAAGGGCGTCTGTGTGAAGTCGTTCGGGCGAGTCGGGGGAGGGCATGCCTGGGTGAATGAGCCCGTATCAAAAATTCCAAAGTTGTGACCCGAGGTTGGCTTTATGCACGTTCATGTAGCTTGTTCACCTGACTCTCCCTTCTCGCTTCGTTTTGGTTGTTTGGGTGCTAATGTAAACTCATTCGGGTGGTTCGTTTGAGGGCGTATGTGCCAACTCGTTCGGGTGGGTCAGGCGAGGCCATCCGTGTGAAGGCGTTCGGGTGGGTCGGGCAAGTGTGCCCTTGGGCAAACGAGCTCGTATCAAAAAATGCTAAGTTGTGACCGAAGGTTGGGTTTGTGCACAGTCGTGCAGCTCGTTTGGGCACCCATGTAAACTCTTTCGGGTGGGCCGTTTGAGGGCGTGTGTGTCAACTCGTTCGGGCGGGTCAGGCAAGGGCATCTGTCTGAACACGGTCGGGTGGGTCAAGCGAGGGCGCGCCCAGGCAAACGAGCCCGTAGCAAAAAATGCTAAGTTGTGACCTGAGGTTGGATTTGTGCACATTCGTGCAGCTTGTTTGCCCGGATCTCCTTTGTCCCTTCGTTTCGGTGAGTCATTTGGGGGCATGCGTGTGAACTCGTTCGGGAAGGTCGGGCGAGGGCGCGCTCGGGGGAACAAGCCCGTATCAAGAAATGCTAAGTTATGACTCGAGGTTGGCTTTGAGCACATTCGTGCAGCTCATTTGCCTGGCTCTCCCTTGTCCCTTCATTTCGGTGAGTCGGGCGAGGGTGTTTGTGTGAACTCGTTCGGGCAGTTCGGGTGAGCGTGCGCCCATGCGAACAAGCCCGTATCAAAAAATGCTAAGTTGTGATCCGAGGTTGGCTTTGTGCACTTTTGTGCAGATCGTTTTCCCGGCTCTCCCTTGTCCCTTCGTTTCGGTGAGTTGTTTGAGGTTGTGCGTGTGAACTCGTTCGAACTGGTCGGGCGAGGGCGTCCGTGTGAACGCGTTCTGTTGGGTCGGGCGAGGGTGTGCCCAGGCGAACGAGCCCGTATCAAAAAATGCTAAGTTGTGACCCGAGGTTGGCTTTGTGCACGTTCGTGCAGCTCGTTTTCCTGGCTCTCCCTTGTCCCTTCTTTATGGTCGTTTCATCACCCATGTAAACTCGTTCGGGTGGGTTGTTTGAGGGCGTCCACGTCAATTCGTTCGGGTAGGTCATTCGGGCGAGGGCACGCTCGGGCGAATGATCCAGTGACAAAAATGCTAAGTTATGACCCGAGGTTGGCTTTGTGCACATTCGTGCAGCTCGTTTTCCCAGCTCTCCCTTGTCCCTTCGTTTCGGTCTTGTGTGCACCCACGTAAACTCTTACGGGCGGGTCGTTCGCGAGCGCTCGTGTCAACTCGTTCGGGTGGGTCTTTCGAGGGCATCCATGCCAACTTGTTTGGGCGAGGGCGTCCATGTAAACTCGTATGGGTTGTTGTGGTGTGGCTCCCTGGCTCGTCTTGGTCCCCTTGTGCCCATCCAAATGATACAAGTGACAGGTTTCATTTTCGTGTGAAAGGTGGGTTGGTAATTGAGTTGTGTTTTCAAGTTTGCCTGAAGGATGGCCTTGGGTCATTTATAGGGTGGCCGATTTTCATCTTCTCTCCATCCCTACTCAGTAGCACATGAGCGTTAATGTTGGCCATGCTCGTCCTGGGAGGCATATGTGAACAATTCCCCTTCTGCTCTCTAAGTTCTTAGAGCTGTATGGGTTGTTGTGGTGTGGCTCCCTGGCTCCCTACAGATGATACCTACGACAGGGTTTCTTTCTGTGTGAAAGGTGGGTTGGGAATCTAGTTGTGTTTACAGGTTTGCCTGAACGATGGCCTTGGGTCTTCTGTAGGGTGGCCGATCTTCATCTTCTGTCCATCCCCACTCAGTAGCGCATGAGTGGTAATGCTGGCCATGGTCGTCTCGAGAGGCATATGTGAACAATTCCCCTTCTGCTCTCCAAGTTCTTGGAGCTGTATGGGCTGTTGTAGTGTGGCTGCCCGGCTTGTCCTGGCCTCCTTGTGCCCCTCCGAATGATACCATTGGTAGGTTTTCTTTCCGTGTGAAAGGTGGGTTGGAAATCGAGTTGTGTTTTCAGGTTCACCTGAAAAATGGCCTTGGGTCATTTGTAGGGTGGCCGATTTTCATCTTCTCTCCATCCCCACTCGATAACGCATGAGCGGTAATTTTGGCCATGGTCATCCGGGGAGGCATATGTGAACAATTCCCCTTCTGCTCTCTAAGTTATTGGAGCTGTATGGGTTGTTGTGGTGTGGCTTCCGAGTTCGTCCTGGTCCCCTCGTGCCCCTCCAAATGATACCGGCGGCAGGTTTTCTTTCCGTGTGAAAGGTGGGTTGGCAATCGAGTTGTGTTTTTGGGTTCACCTGAATGATGGCCTTGGGTCATTTGTAGGGTGGCCGATTTTCATCTTCTCTCCTTCCCCACTCGGTAGCGCATGAGCAGTAATGTTGGCCATGCTCATCCTGGGAGGCATACGTGAAAAACTCCCCTTCTACTCTCTAAGTTCTTGGAGCTGTATGGGTTGTTGTGGTGTGGCTTCCTGGCTCCTCTTGGTCCCCTCGTGCCCCTCCAGATGATACCAGCGACAATTTTTCTTTCCGTGTGAAAGGTGGGTTGGCAATCAAGTTGTGTTTTCGTGTTTGCCTGAACGATGGCCTTGGGTCATTTTTTGGGTGGTCGATTTTCATCTTCTCTCCATCCCCACTTGGTAGTGCATGAGAAGTAATGTTGGCCATGCTCATCTCGGGAGGCATACGTGAACAACTCCCCTTCTGCTCTCTAAGTTCTTGGAGCTGATGGGTTGTTGTGGTGTGGCTCCCGGGCTTGTCCTGGTCCCCTCGTTCCCCTTCATATGATAGCAGCGGCCGTTTTTCTTTCCGTGTGAAAGGTGGGTTGGAAATCGAGTTGTGTTTTTAGGTTCGCCTGAACAATGGCCTTGGGTCATTTGTAGGATGGTTGATTTTCATCTTCTCTCCATCCCCACTTGGTAGCGCATGAGCGGTAATGTTGGCCATGCTCCTCCTGGGATGCATAGAACAAGTCCCCTTCTGCTCTCTAAGTTCTAGGAGCTGTATGGGTTGTTGTGGTGTGGCTACCTGGCTCCTCTTGGTCCCCTTGTGCCCCTCCAGATGATACTAGCGATAGGTTTTCTTTCCGTGTGAAAGGTGGGTTGGAAATCGAGTTGTGTTTTTATGTTTGCCTAGACGATGGCCTTGGTTCGTTTGTTGGGTGGCTGATTTTCATCTTCTCTCCATCCCCACTCGGTAGCGCATGAGTGGTAATGTTGGCCATGCTCGTCCTAGGAGGCATACATGAACAACTCCCCTTCTACTCTCTAAGTTCTTGGAGTTGTATGGGTTGTTGTGGTGTGGCTCCCTGGCTCATCTTGGTCCCCTCGTGCCCCTTCAGATGATACCAGCGACAGGTTTTCTTTCCATGTGAAAGGTAGGTTGGAAATCAAGTTGTGTTTCTAGGTTTTCCTGAACGATGGCCTTGGTTCATTTGTTGGGTGGCCAATTTTCATCTTCTCTCCATCCCCACGCGGTAGCGCATGAGCGGTAATCTTGGCCATTCTCGTCCCGAGAGGCATATGTGAACAATTCCCCTTCTTCTCTCCAAGTTCTTGGGGTCATTGTGGTGTGGCTCACTGGCTCGTCTTGGTCCCCTCGTGCCCCTCCAAATGATACCAGCGACAGGTTTTCTTTCCGTGTGAAAGGTGGGTTGGTAAGTGAGTTTTGTTTTTGGGTTTGCCTGAATGATGGCCTTGGGTCGTTTGAAGGGTGGCTGATTTTCATCTTCTCTCCATCCACACTCGGTAGTGCATGAGTGGTAATGTGGGCCATGCTCATCCCCGTCCCTCTTGCCCATCCCAACGATAAGAATGGTGAAAGTTTGCTAAGCGCTCTGTTGGGCCTTTGTTGTTGTGGTCCCAGATGGGAGCCCCAAAACTTTGTCGTTCCTATGTCACTGTTGTGCCCCTCGATTGTTGCGAACAAAAATTTTTGATTGCATTGCGCAGCCATGTGTGGCTCCATTGAAATTGGCTCCTCATTATATTGTTCGCCTCCTCCCTATTTGGTGCAGAGGGTTTTTCTTTTTGTGTGAAAGGTGGGTTGGTAATTGAGTTGGTTTTTCGGGTTTGCCTCAAGAATGGCCTTGGGTCATTTGTAGGGTGGCCGATTTTCATCTTCTCTCCATGCCCACTCAGTAGCGCATGAGCGGTAATGTTGGCCATACTTGTCCCTGGAGGCATATGTGAACAATTCCCCTACTGCTCCAAGTTCTCGGAGTTGTATGGGTTGTTGTGGTGTGGCTCCTTGTGATGGCTGGCCTCTTCACTGTTCGGCTGTTTATGGCACCGGTTTCTTGTGCTTGTACTCTTTCTGTGTTTGCATTGTCAGTTTAGATGCATACATTTAAGAGGAGATGGAAGGGTTTTGGTTGTAAACCACCTACCCTCCCTCTTGCTTTCTTTTTCCGTCGGGTGATGTGAGGCACTGTTCTGCTTCTTGTAAAGTCAAGGGTTGGCATTCCTTTGAAAGTGCACACCATTTGTGGTTGCATTGGCTTTGAGGTTTTGATAGATGTGTTTGCCCATATGTTTGATCGAGGGGTCAGCTTTTTCCTTGGATCCTGCGTGTGTGGCAGGATTTTGCGGTTGGAAATGTTAAGTCACAATGTTTATGGGCATTTTATTGTTTCAATTGTGTGTGCGCTCGTGGTCCAATAGGGAGGAGGCTTTCTACGTCGATGGTGGGGGC